>JAOXJP010270690.1:0-20202 GCA_025762735.1 Platanus orientalis | reverse complement strand
AGTAGAGTATAAGTATACGTGTGAAAGCAAATAAATCAAGAATTAAGATTTTAGAACACAAGTAACCATGAAAGTTCAGAAATTAGTAAATAGAATCAAAGTAAAGAAGTTAGAATGAATTAGAAGTGAAAAGAAGGAGAAACCATCAGCTGCATCCGAATTTTATGGAACTTTCCAGATCATGAGTGCATCATTCAAAGAGTCTACAGTTAAAATTTCATTGGATTTGGACAAGGTTTGATTTTTCAAATCATGACTTTCAGATAACTTCCAAGATGCTTTAATGGAGGTTCATGGAATCTGCATGTTATCTTTGAAATTAAGAGGAAAGAAAAAGGGAATCAATGGGAAGAGAGAGGACTTTTGTGGGGGATTAGGGAATCAAGTGAGAATCCGAAAAAGGAATTAGAGAAACAAGAAATCTTGAGGGGTGCAATTTCAACTATTAATGTGCCCAAAAAATTTAACAAAGCAGACTTATAGTCCAGCAACTTCTATAAAATCCAGTAGCTTTCTCTTAAAAAATGGAAGGTATTTTAGCAGCAACTAAAGAGATAGATATAGAGGATAGTAGAAGAAGAAGAAAAAAAGGATGAAAGAACAGAGAATAGTAGGGAGGGTGAGGGGACTTACGAATGCACCTAGGCTGCTACAACCCACGATGGAGAGAACTGGGAGCCTAGAATGGTGTCACCCTTGGAGAGAGGACCAGCCCACGGCTGCTTTGGGAAACAACCAAATAACACATTTTATTTTATTTTCGATAATTAATAACACACTTTATTTAATCAATTTTCAATGCATAATATGGGGGAGGGATACCTTTAAATAGGCTTACAACCCATAAAAATTATAAAGTACAAAATTAGAAACTTGCTAAAACACTTAAACTTGGAGACCAAGTATTACTAATTCCTAAGACCTTCTAAAAACTTACTTTCCAAAATTAGAAACTACTAAAAACTTCAAACTTGTTGCCTAAGGCATGCTAAACTTAGAACTTGCTAAATACAACACTTTTATATATTTTAAACTGCTAAAACTTAAAGAATTTCTAAAACACTATCCCTGTCACTCATTGATACCCCTTTAGTAATTTGGTCATAACTTTCCTAAATCACCTCGGATTTGCACAATCTTGGTCTCGTTAGAAAGGTAATTGAATAACCTCTCTAATGACACCAAAATCAAGCCAAAGGGGTAAGTTCTAAACTTAGAAAACTTAGGCTAAGGGTAAGTGGCGTGATTACGCTCTAAAAAAAAAATACAAACAAAACCTTAACACTATTGGCTTTATTACATGGACACATAAAATGTTGTATCACCCTTACAAGATCCTTATTAGCCCACATAACATGCTAACTTGAATCTGACCCTCTTGTGGGGCAACACATACATAAGTCTTTTTGCATTGTCTGCATCAAAAACTCTGACCATGTAAGAGTTTATCAAAGAAGAAAACTGAGAATCAGATAACTAAAAAAATTCAAACATGATTGATCAGGCCAAGTGCTACATCTTTCCAGGAAAACTAGCTTGACTATTCACAGGGAACATTTGAAGCCTATATACAAAATGCCAAGACTCAAGCGATAAAGACCAGAGAGTTGCCACATTAAATCTAGCAATGAGGAGAGACTACATACAATGATGTTACAAAAGTTACAATAAACAGCCCACTTAAGTAATGAAATATACACAGTGGGAATATGAAAAGTTCAGGCCAAACAATTCAATTGTCTTTCTAAAGACAAATAAAAGACCGAATGAATAGTTTACATATGTGCAGGGATAAAGTAACCTTCAGTTTCAAAATATTATATAACTCACATTTTGGAAGAAATTGAAGTTTTCTTGTATTCCAACCACTCGGAATAAATCCATGCCACAAATATTGGGATGATTCCAAGGAAAAATGAAACCTGCAATAAACACGCATCTAAACTATGTTAAGTGTAGACTGAGATAATAAAATGCATCTATCGCATGGAGAAGTACTAAATTGCAAAAGGAAGCGGCGGCAGCAGCAGCAGAAAGAGATGAAAGAAAGAAAGAAAAAGATATAAAGAGCCATTCCCAATAGAACTCCCAGTCTTCTGATGCATCAACTGTCATGTATTATTTTGTGAATATTGACAGTTAATGCTATAATTTGATATATTTCTAGATACCTACATAAACCATTTTGAACCGAGCACAATTGTGAACCAATAAATAATGAATACTCAATAGCTACACAAATGTGGACAAGATGGGATTGAACCATGACCTCACGGTTGTGGAAGAGAGGGAAGACCATTTTCAAGGGAAAAGCCAAATCAATAACAAGAAATGGAGCTATATTACAAATTTAAGCGGATGTTCTTGATAAATAAAAACACAAGGTATTTCCTATGATGAATGCCAGTCACATTACAGACATGTACAAGACTAAAATTCCCAATGAAGTACATTTTACTGATTTTAGGATGCTGCACAGAGTCAGAAAAGTGCATGAATAATTTAACCGCAACCCAATTCAATTCCAATGATATTGGACAATTGGTTGATTCTGAAATCATCAGATAATGTCAGGAAATACAAAGGTAAAATAAATAAACACATCATACAGCTTGTGTAAGACTTTTACTATATTGGATTATTCCAAATGGAGCTTGCAAGCGACGGATTTCATTCTCCTTTTTAAAAACATAAGAAGATACTACCATGGTCTGTGAGCCATCTGACTATATATCTACAAAGAGGGGAGAAATTCTTAAAAATATTATGCGGTAGTTCTAATGCAGCTTAAAGAACAGTGACAGCCATCAGTAATCATATTACAACAGCAAATAGATTCTTGTTTTTGGAGACAATAATAGTTAATGCAAAAGCTCTATCTTTTTTATTTTACTTTTTTTGGTGGGTAAGATGGGGTTAGGCAGACTCCTACCAACTATTTTAAAAATCAAAATCTCCGATTCTTACATGCTTTAGCATCCCCTTTCAACAGATTGAGAGGGAAGACTAGGAAATTCAAGGATATTTAGAATTACATCATTTACATTGATAGAAAAAGCAAACATAAAATCAGCTCCTCTTCTTTCCTCTCATTCTTTTCTCTGGCAAATTTAGGATGTTGGAAACAATTCAAAGCACAACAGTATTCTTATTTCATATCTCCGTGATTTTAATGATAAACATAACCCAAAAGAGTTCATTTTAGCAAACAAAAATATAAAGGAACTAAATCTGAAACTGGATTTTTAGAAAAATGTCCATATTCTGTATCTAACCTACATGAATAAACATTCTCCATAACTAGATCCATAGAACTAATATCAAACACGAGCAACAGCCTTTATCAACCCTACTATCTACAATCTAAATTCAAGATCAAGATCCAACAATCACCTTCCAGCAACTTCACAAGTACATCGATTGAATCTCATAAAAGACTTTAAATTTAAAAAAGCCAGCCTAGCTTACGAACCATTACTTCAATGACTAAACAAGCATTACAAGCAATGCAGATCTGACAGCACGGGAACTCAAATCCAGAAGCCATTCGCTATCTTTCAATTGGCATACCTGACCAGGAGTGATAGGTCCTGCGATCGCCATTCTTGCCGAAGAAAACCACCTTCTGGATAATTTACAGCGAACAAATCTGCAAATCGACGTGCATTTTCCAGGAGATCTGAATAAAACTTCGCCGAAAAACCAGATCTGATCGAGATCCCAGTACGAAACCTGGTAATCGCTGGAGAACGAAGAACAAAAACCCTAGATTTCTTTCAAAAGCTAGAGCCAGTGAGGCTGAGAAATGTAAGTGAATGAAACGCCTTACTTCGGGGGAAAATGTCGTTATTTTGGGGAGAGGGAGGGAATTGCTACTTAGCCTTAAATAAATGATGATGACAAAGAAGAACCAAATGCAAGCTTTGGTTGGAGAGTCGTTAGTTGGGGCAGGGGAAGCTGGTGTTTTCCTAGAGGCGGGGAATTTACGGAAAGTGCCATTCTCTTATGATCTGTCTTCATCATTTCATATGTGCCATCCGATTAAGATCTGTGGTGGTGTTTGGAGGTGGGAATGGCTATTAAAATATATATATTCTCTCTTTTTTTTTTTTTAATGTGGCAGGTATCGATTTGACACGCCATCTTCCTTTTTTGGAAAGATCTACTACATCCAAAACGGTGTTCCTCCGTGTGCCCACCCACAAAGCTGACATGTGATGGTTTTTTGAATTTGGTGTCTCTTTGAATAGGAGGCAAATGTTCTTTGGAACACTTTTTTATGGTTTTAACTTTTAACCTTATAAATCCATTTTAAAAATGGGTTTTTTTTTTTTAATTTTTTTGGAGCTCCTAATACCACCTCTGAAAGTTCCTTCACACCCCATCTTACCACCCCTTTTTTCTCATCACACCCCTTTCCAACCATAACATATCTCCCTCGTGCTTGTTCAATTTTACCATCCAAACGGGCCTCTCACTCTCACAAAGTAACTATCATTTGACTGAAATTAAAATTTTAAAATACCAGTGGTTTCAAGTCACAACCACCTAATCATTAAAATCAAATGATAATGTAGATAGGCTAGGATCAATTATCCTAGTCCAACGATTATTATACCCTATCTTATATAAGATTTGCTTTATGAAAGTCATGCATTCTTCCTTTCTTTTTTTTTTTAGCTATCTTTTTCCTTCTTATAATTGGCAGTGATGTTTGGACCTGTAGATCCAAACAAAGCGTTTCCAATGAAGAAGAAACTAAAAGAAGAAGAGGAATAAGAATGAAGAGGAGGAGGAGGTGACCGTTGTTGTCGTCGTCTCCGTCACTGGAGTTGGGTGAAGAGAAAGAGGGAGAGAGAGGTACGAGTGTGGAGAGAAGGGTTAAAAGAATAATTTTAAATATGGGTATAAATTGCAATTTTGAAATTTTTTTTAAAAAGGGTGTGGATAGCACTTTTGGAGATGATATTAGAAGCTCCAAAATTTTTTTTTCATTCGAATACCAATTTTACAATTTTAACCCTTTACACCTCACCTTTTGCATGCGAGGATACGACAACATACAATTTTGGGTGTAGACTGTGTAGTAGATCCTTTCCTTTTTTTCTATTTATTTTTGCATCTCTTTTATCTGTTGAGGGAAGAGCTGCTTGTAGGTTTTTCTAAGCAACGTATCGACATCACTGCCAATAGCAAGAGAGAAAAAGACAGATAAAAATAAGGAAGAAGACATGACTTTCATAAAGCAAATCTTACATAAGATAGGGTATAATAATCGTTGGATTAGGATAATTGATCCTAGTCCATCTACGTTATCATTTGATTTTAATGATTAGGTGGTTGTGACTTGAAACCACTGGTATTTTAAAATTTTAGTTTCAGTCAAATGATAGTTACTTTGTGAGAGTGAGAGGCCCGTTTGGATGGTAAAGGGATTTCAATCCCCCTCTCATGAAATTTTTTTATTTTTAAATAAAGGTTAGGAATTAGGATGAAGAGAAAGAGCATCTACAATACAATTCGAAATCCATCTATATAGTTTGAATGGGCACAACCCCCAAAAATTAGGCATGGACAATCTATATGTGAAAGAGTTGTTAAAGGTTCCAAGGATGTACACATCAGCATTAAAAAGTGAAAAGTATATTCCAAAAAGGGTAAATCATTTTTTTAATACTGAAATGTCAGACCATGGTGCCTTAGCACCGCTTTTACGTCTAGCGTTTCACACCAAAGCTGAGGCGATCACAACAACAAGGTTTTGCCTGTTTGTAAAGATTTTGATAAAAATTGAAAGAAAATATGAGAAAATAATTTTTTTCTTCGTAGAAAATAATGTTTTACAATTAAAAAAGGATCTCCTACACCCAATTTTTCTGTTCTTCCATGTCCTTACATACAAATGTAAGTGTAGGAAATCATTTTCCAATTGTAAAACATAACTTTTCAACAAAAAATTTATTTTCTCACATTTTCTATCAAAATCTTGCAAAGAGACATAACCAAAAGAGAAAACTACAACTCTAAAACTCTCTACAGTTCAAATAGTCATAACAGCTAAAAAATAATAATTGTGATTTGAAACTTCCAAATTTTAAATATTAAATTTCGGCCGTGTTTAAACCGTACGGTGATTTAGAACTATAGACAAACAATTTCATAAACATATACCTTTTTTTTTGGATGATTGTATAGAAGGATTTTGAACCGTGGGTGAGGATGATGCCTGAGAAAGGATGTATTACTAAGTACACGAAGTTTATTTATTGCAAACCGTCCATCCATAGATCAGCGGCGTTTCAGAGGTTTTGCATTGTATTGAAGTAGAGGATTTTAAAGTTTTTAATATGTCGGTGTGTCATTTTGTTTTCTTTTAATGCACATAAAGTGATAGATAGATAGGAGGGAAGTCTGTGAAGACAGAAGAGCACCGACACAAATACCTGGACAGTAAAGGCCGCTACGAGGCTCCGCGCACCACACGTCTCCGCGTCGAGTGATAATGCGTGGCGAACTTACGTCATCCTCTTTATCGTTTTGCTGACTGATGTCTTCGCGATACGCGTGGAGACTAATAATATTCCCTCCCAACTTGGTGTCTTTGGAATCGGAGATTCCTGATGGAAAATGTTGACTCGCCTGCCCTATGAACGGATGGTAATCGTCAACGAATTAGTGATCCACGTTTAGTATAAATGCTATATGGCATAGATTCTGTCGCATCATATCCTTTTGGCTCTGTCTGGTTGCCGTGAAAGGCTGATTTTCTGGTATTTATTGATGAAATTTTTTCATGAAAATAACTTTGAAATTGAGGCACTTTTTGGATTTTCAAAATTTTCTCATGTACCTATCTATTTTCTTGCATGAAAACCTGCCTTTTACCTGAAAATTGTAAAGCAAAAGCTTTTCTTTGTCTTTTTCATGACAACCAAACGGTCATAGAAAAATGATAGAAAAATTCAATTTTTTTCTTTTCAATTCTTGCATAATTTTCTTCTTTTTCTCTTCTATCCTTTTCTATTCAATTCAAGGCAACCAAACAACACCTCTATGGAAAATGGTGGATGAAGAATAACTTCACCAAACAAAAAAATTATATGTTTATTATAAAAATTCACTCGATTTTTATGCAACACATGTATGGTAGATGACATAAAACCAATTGTGCCATGTTAGTACCCCTACATACCAGGCAACCACCTATTGGCATTAGGGGTGCAAGTTAGGTTGGGCTAACCAGAATTTGACTTGACCCATCCAACTTTAGTCAGGTCTCTCTCTCTCTCTTCTGGATAGGTAAAAGTTAGCGGTTAATTTATTAGTCGGTGACAATGGGTTTTAAACCCAGGTCTATGGTATGACGCTTACATACTTTACCAGCTTAGCAAGCTGGCATATTTAACCTTGTTCATGTTAGGTTGGGTTTTTAATATATTATGTTAGATTCGGATTGGGAAATGCCAGTACAAGTTGCCATCTCTTGCACAACCCTATCCTACTGGTAGGGGAAAGGACCCTCTATGACTAAAAAGACATTGGTGCCTATGGCTGTGGAGTTTAGTTTACGCCACCAAGTCAGCCAAAAAAAAAATTCAAAATTCAAACCCTGCACTAATGTGATATGCACTGAACACCATCAGTTGCCATGACAATTTTTTAATTGTGAAGGGTCCTTTGCCTAGTAATAAAATTAAGGTGTCATCCAAAAATTAGTAGAATTCAATCATTTAAATATAAATCCATAATCTATATATGAGAAAAGGGGACTCATTATGTTTGAAATTAAAAACTTTAATCAAGTTAATTGTAGGCACCTATAATTTGTACAAATCGTAAACAAGGGCTTACACCATCACAAATGTATACAAAAAGTCATGTATGGGTCTCACACTTATAAATTAGGCCCAAGTACATGTACAAGTCCATTGGGCCAAGTCAGGCCAAGTCTAGGTTTTTGAATAATAGCCCATAAGACTACCAAACCCATATGTTTTTATACATTAGCGAGCTCAAGTAGTTTACATGGAACCCACATGATAGAGATTTGAATAAAAAAAAGTTTAGATTTTCTTGGATAAAGAATGAAAGTTATGACACTCATGGAATACAAATAATTCCATATATCGCACTTCTTTCCAAACAAGGAATGTGCAACCACTCTTTAGACTAAAAGGGGTAAGAGCGGCTAGTCAACACCCAATCAATGATTTTGGCAATATTCTAACCCTAAGTCTATAATATACCCATCTTACATAAAGAAATGGACTTTTTTGGTAAAAAACTTCAATAAGAAGTGGTAGAAAGAATAAGACTTCAAAACATCTCTAAAGCTCTCTAAAGACTTAAAGATTTAAGGCTTACTTTTCATTTTCTATACCAACAACAGTTCGTTGTTAAAGAGAATAAAATCCTTGCATCTCATAATACGTCATAAATTCGGCCTTGAGAATGATATTCGTAGTGGTTTTTTTTTTTCCTTTTGGATCAAACATGAAGCCCCAAGAACAAGTTGATTCACCCATAATCAAGCATCATCAATACCTAAATCCAAGAAACACATTGTTAGGCCCTTGGATCTCTGTCGAAGAGAATCAGAGGTTTACTCTTTTTGCAAAAGAGTGTAAAAATCAAATAGTTGTATTCCATTCATTTAATACAAATATTCATTTAATGAATTTGTTATACTTTTTTTTTTTGTGTGTTGCGGATTTATGCACGAAATTTTATATCTACACTAATATTATTCAGTTATATTATAGGTCAAGGCAAAAACTTCATCTCATGCAAGATGATCAAACAAAGATGGAAGTTCAAAATGAAATTCTAATTATAGACTGAGATTTCTGGTTCCTCCTATAAGACATTGACATGTGTAGTACAACAACATAATCATGTATTCTAAAACAATATATGCATGGGAAACCTACATATGTATACCTATCATTTTTTATTAATGAAATGGTTGGTCATCTATTCTCTATCTACATGATGCACACTAATATGCAACCCTATTGCCAAAAAAAAAAATTCATAGAGAAAATAGGGACCAAAACCTTCTTTTTTAGAGTTTAAAATATCACTTATCACACCCATTCTATTTTAAAGAAAGCCTCTCATATCGAATAGGGATGTTGCTTTATGAGAATGAGAAAAATAATGTTGTTTAGAGAAATATACATTCTTTGGAGATCTCGATTTTTTGAAAATAGTTTGATCTCTTAAACTAATTAAAAACACAAATACCGATACGGTGCTTTGATGTGTATCATAGCTCTATATACACCAAATTATCATGACATTAATGGGTTAATCCTCTATGTAAGCCCATATTTTGAGATTAAAAATCTTGCATTCTCTCACTTGGGATATATATATAGATTTTTTTTTTAATATAAAACATTGTAGTGAATGATGACTCTTTTTTTTAATAAATAAATAACTAGATAACAAAGAATCAACCACTAGATTTTTGAACACACAACAATAAGATCTTGTTCATTAAATATATTGATATAGTACTACTGCAATATATACTTTAATCTACAACGTATGACCAATCCATGATTACAAATTTCAATATCTTTAATAACATAAATTTTCATGTATAATATGAAAATGACATGTGTAATATAATGAATCATCTCCATTTTCAAATGAACCTCTTAGATTAAATAAAATAATTGAAATCATGAAGTACAATTTAAAATTCATGCACAAGTAAAATGCATAATCTTTCATTAACCAATTCAAAAGAATAAATAAAGTGTTTATAAATACATTATATATTTTACTTACTAAAAACATTAAAGAGATGTTATTTTCTCCATAAAAGAAACGTGTTTTTTAAACAACTTAGGGGATTAATCCTTAGTTGAGAAACTAGCAACAATTACATGTGTATTAATATTCTATACAAACACTTTCTTCTTTTAAATTCATTATTGAACAACATGATAGTTGGTGTTGATATGAATAAACTTTTATGAAGTCTCATCAATTTTTTAGAAGAAGAATACAGGAGAAAAAAAAAAAAAAAAGATGGCTAGGATTTGTTACCCCCTCCTAACCTGCCTTTACATGCAAAGGGAGACACATCATTTCTAAAAGTGATTTACACTTTTCAAGAGAGGGTGAAGATCACTTCTTAATGTGATGTATACCCTCTGCATGTATAGGACAATTTAGGGGTACTACAGGAAGGAGCATCAAATCTTGGGGGCCAAAAAAAAATTATCACATTTGATTCTCAATGGTTTGAAAATAAAGCTTTCAATTCAAAGTCTTTAAACAAAAATTCATCATTTATAATGAGTTACATATGGCCTTATAACAAGTCACAAATTTTGCATGCATTGTCAATGTTGTTAATGACTGTTTTATGCTTTACAACAATACAACGCCTCCAGTAATTATGAAAATATACTCAGAAGTAGGTTTTCTTTTGTCAAAATATTCACCAAAATCATAATCAAAGTACCCAACCACTTTAAACTAATCAAACCTTTCATATGTGAGTGTGTAATCATCGGTCCACATTATTCAGTATTCCCCAATTATTTAATTCCCAGATCACTTTAATATCAATCAAGTAGCCTGACAACTACAATATCTAGACAAAAGCAAACCTAAGCATGCATCAAACTTTCCACAACCAAAGTATTCACTCATTTAGATTAAAACTCATTTTATGGACATTAAAACTTATTAAACTTTATTCCTTTAACAACAAACATTCCCCTAATAGCATAATTTTGCATGCCAAAATTCTTAATAACCTTTTCAATATAGACTTTCTGAGACAATTCAAGAAAACCCTAGATTTTATTTTGTTTGATTTTTATACTCTTTCTAAAATAAAATTATTTGAGATCTTTTATTTCAAATTATTTGACAAGAATCTCTTTATCATGTGTAAAATACCCATATCACTACTTGTAAGCAATATGTCATCTACATACAAGTAAGTATAATAGATTACTCTCACTGATCTATATGTTTAAATTAGTTAACAAAATCAAATTGAAAATAATTTCATGAAATTTAAGATAACACTACTTAGATGAATGTTTATCATCTTACTATCCTGATTATGTATTTTTCAATGTTAACGAACAAATCTTGTTTAATTTTGAAAATCAAATTATAATTTACTATTTCAACCTCTCAAAGTTACAATGACTAGATGATATTTTTCAAAAAAAAAAAAAAAAACATTTAAATATTTTAAATTTCCACTAACTTCTCCATTTAAAAAAGTGGCATTACTAATTTCAATGATCTTGATAGTGTGATTAGCTCACTAGAAACAATAAACATTTGATCATTCTATACAGTCAATAAAATAATAGTTAATGATTGCAAGATATGATTTCTTTTTAGGTGGATTGTATACCTTCCACTAAATTCCATACACACATGTCCTTGATGCGGCATTAAACTTTTCATTGATTAAAAAATAGTAGCATCATTTATACTCTTTGTGAATTTTCCTTTGATAAAGTTTACGTGTACCCTAAAATTTTAAAAATCTAATGGTCGAAAATTTTATTTCATAACTAAAGTTCATATACTTTATTTTGAAATATTCCCAGAACATCTATACCTTGACTTTATGGAATTTTCACTAATCATCGACTATTTTACATCACCACACCTACTTACATATATGATAGAAATTAAGGAAGATATTAATCTAAATTTAATTTCCAAAACCATTAACAATAAAACATGTTCCATAATTGATATAATTATTATTTAAAGCTAAATATCCATGATAAAAAATTATAACTAACTAGAGACGGATATAAAGTTTATTTTCATACTAAGCACAAAATGGTATTAAACAAGTGTTGAAACGGTTGAAAACACCCAGATTTCTGTGCAAAATCTGATCAGGAGGCTATGTTTGAGCAAAAATAAAAGTGGGACCCATTTGTCATTAGATATGGGTCCACATGGGTTTGTATTCACCTCTATGAGGAGAACAACTCTGTATGGTTAGATGATCAAAATCGTTAATGGGTGAATGAGATATTGTCCCCAAAAGTGCCTAGTTGATCACTAGTAAAACTGGTAAAAGTGTGTGAAATTTGAATAGTCCCACATGGACTAGCCCATAATTTTATGTGTGTTCATATACACTAATGTTGAACATAAGTTTGGGCCCCAAGGGGCACCGCTGTTTTGTCAAATGGGGGAGGACCTAGCCAACATGGGTCGAGCCTATATTTAAACACACACACACATGCACGGGCCGGGTTGGGTCAATAAGAAAAATAAATAAATATCATTTTTATTTTTATTTTTCTTTTTGCATTCTCCCAAAATCGGTTACACCTGTGGGGACATGTCCCTTTGAATATGTTTTACAGTTTTGTCTTTGTGGGGGTGTGACTATTCAAATAGGTTTTACAACTATGCCCTTTGGAAACTATTGGGCCGAATAGACACACATGTGCAGCTATTGGTCATTGGTGACTGTACGGAATCAAAGGTTGTGTCCGTACACCTATTCCGAATAGACACCAAAAATTATATAAATAAGAGGTCCCTCATACATTTCATTTATTCAAATTTCGATTAAGGGTTTAGTGTCTCATAGTGCATTCGTGTCAGTGTTAGTATGAGAGAGAAAGTACAACACGAGTTGGTTCGCCAGACACAGATTGTAGTACTACCTCTTTGTGTGAAGATCATTGTATCCTGGGAGATAGATGTCCTACTTGATCGTTAGCACCAGTGCAAGGGACGAATCTGTCTTAAGGACATAGTGTCTAACACTAGCCTTGATCTAGTTTAAGTGAAGTTTTGATAAACCGAAACAAGTAAGTATTTTGTTTATTTGATTCAAGTACTTTCATATTTCATAGTGTTGTGCACATATATAGAATATTGAAATAACAATACCAAAATAACAAAAATTTCCATTGGATTGTTAACTTTGGGCAGCCCGAACTCGGCCCGAAGCCTAATTAATTAAATTGGGTTGGGCTTGGGAAAGATGTCTCAGGCTAAGTTTGGGCTCAGGCTTAATAATTTATCTTTAAGATGGGCTCAGTTGACCTTAACCTGGCCCGATTGATAGCCCTATTCACAATATGGCCAAGCTTGGCCTAACTTCATCAATCCCTCAAACTTTTGTGAATGTCCCTCCCAACTCTATTCGAGAGACCATTCTCTCGAAGTGTTCTTGTTCTTAGTAATTGTTTCTTTTCTTATATAAAAAAAGTGAAGAATTCAATAATTCAAGTAATTATCATTGTTGAAATATATGATCTTAAGGGTTTGGAATGGATCCATTGAAGGTGGAATAAGGAGAGTGGGGTTTGGGCTGGAAATAACCATTATAATATTACTTTATTCAAATATTTCATCGGCAATCGAATCAATCGGAGTTCATTTGCACCATAGCCAATCATCCTAGCAAGGTTTTCGCCCTTCCATGGATTACTCCACCATAAATAATAATAATACTAAGAAAACCCTTATAAAACAATTTTTTATATTGCTACAACTTCTACAAATTAATTTTTAATAACATCATATTGTTCACATATTTCACCCCTTTTTGGTAGGTTAGAACTGTTGGGAAACCACACTTTCCCTATTTCCTTATGCAAATCAATGAAGCAAAGCCAAATGAAAATAGAATGCAAGATATAATCACAAGAATGTGCAAAGCAAATAACAAGAGAAAACACACCACAATACGCCAAGATTTTTAATGTGGAAAACCTAAATGGAAAAAACCACAGGACACTAGTCCAACAAAATATTTCACTAAATGAAATATAAAATTGATATAAGGTTGGATCTCACCAATACAAGAGAGTACACCAAAAAGTTTGACGAGAGTGACCCAGATTTATGGATGCTCACAACCCCTTAAAGAAATGCCAATTTTCACACATTCTTCTTCAATAATCTTGTATTCTTCCCAAGAAGAAACCCCCAACCTCAAAACACCTAAAAAATGAGAGAAACCTTCATTTTGGACCTTTAATCACCCAAAAGCATGAGAAAAATAGCAAACCCAAAGAGGATCCAGAAACCCGGTCCCTTTCTTCTTCTTCTTCTTCTTCTTCCTTGCTAAAAATAAACATAAAAACTTTGTTTTCTCTCTCTTCTCTCTCTTATGGTTAGCAAACTCCTGACACCCCCTTCTTAGCCTATATATATATATGTTTTTGTCTTAATGTGTCAAAAGACATTTATACCCATCATTAGATCCCACCCCCCATGAGGAGGGACGTCCAACAATCTCCCCCTCCCGACTCATGAGGAGGGCTTCACCCTACCCATGTCTGCAATGCTACAACACACCTCAAGCTTCACCTTAGGTAAGGTTTTTGTCATCATATCGAAGCCACTCTTGTCAGTGTGAATCTTCTCCAATGACAACTTATTGTTTAAAACATCATGTATCCAATGATATCTCACATCTATGTGTTTGGACTTGGAATGAAAGTTTGGGTTTTTACTAAGGTGGATAACACTTTAACTATCACTGGTGAACAACATGTTTGCTCTTCTTTAAACCCAGTTTTTGAAAAAACCTCTTCATCTGCAACATCTTTTTGCAAGCTTTTGTAATGACAATGTATTTGGCCTCTGTAGTGAACAAGGCCACACATTTTTGTAGCTTGGATTGTCATGACACTGCTCCCCTGCATAAGTAAATAGATGCTCAGATGTAGACTTCCTAGAGTCAATGTCTCCAGCCATATCTGCATATGTATAACCTTCTAAAATAAGTTTATCACCACTAAAGCAAAACATAACTCTGAGGATCCCTTAAGGTACCTAAAAATCCATTTAACTACTTCTCAATGTTCTTTGTCAGGATTGGCTAGAAATCTTCTTACTACACTAAGTGCATGTGCTAAGTTTGGCATTGTACAAAACATAGCATACATTAAGCTTCCCACAACTGATGCATAAGGTACTTTTTCTATTTTCTGTTTCTCTTCCTTACTTAAAGGACTTTACTTGGAAAATAACTTGAAGTGAGCACCCACTGGAGAGCTAACTGGTTTTGCCTTATCCATATTAAATCTTTGAGACACCTTTTCAATATACTTTTCTTGTGATAGCCCTATCTTACTTGCTTTCCTATCACAAGAATTTTTCATGTCTAAAATCTATTTTGTTGGACTTAACTATTTCATTTAAAAGAGTTGCTCAATTCCTTCTTCAACTTGTCAATTTTGCTAGTGTCCTGTCCAACAATCAACATATAACAACAAAATAATAAAGTCACCATCGAGAAAATATTTAGTAAATGCACAATGGTCTGAAGTTGGTCTCTTATACCCATGAGCTATCATAAATGAATCAAACTTCTTGTACCATAGTATTTAGGCTTGCTTCAACCCGTATAAGTTTTTCTTTAGCTTGTAAACTTAGTGTTCATTTCCTTTTATTTCAAATCCTTTTGGATGTTTTATATAGATCTTTTTCTCTAAATCATCATGGAGAAATACAATCTTGATGTTGAATTTCTCAATCTCAAGGTCTATGCTTGCAGCCAAACCCAATATAACATGTATAGATAACATTTTCATAGCGTGAAAAAATATCTCATCAAAATCAATGTTCTTTTCCTGTTTAAATCCCTTCACAACCAATCTTGTTTTGTACTTTAGTTGTGAACTATGCTCTTCAATCTTCAACCTAAATACTCATTTGTTCTTGGGTGTTTTTTCCCTTTAGGTAGTCTCACCAAATTATATGTGCAGTTCTTATGTAAAGAATCCATCTTCTCTTGCATTGCTTTCAACCACTCATCTTTGCATTCATTTGTTGAAGCTTCATCATAACTTCATGGTTTTTCCCTATCTATAAGCAAAATATACTCATAAGGTGAATATTTCATTGATGGTTGACCGTCTCATATAATATTCAACTGATGGCTCTCGAGGGGGTTGCTCCCCCTACTCTACATCACTTGTAGGGGCATTATCTTTATGAACTGCATTATCATGTTCATCATACACTGTTCTCCTATCATCATGTGCTACTGAAAGGGTTGTATCTATATCAACGAAGTTATCAACAACAGGTTGCGACTTCTCAACCTTCTCATAATCTTCAATATTTTGGTATTCAAGAAAGATCACATCTCGACTTTTAATTAGTTTTTTTCTAACTAGATCTCATAACCGATAACCAAACACCTCATTTTCATAACCTAAGAAAATGCACTATTTTGATTTGTCATCAAGCTTGGACTGCTCATCCTTATGCATATTCATAAACGCCCTACAATTAAACACCTTCAATTATCCGTAAGAGACATCTTTATTCGTCTATACTCTTTCTACAACATCTCCATTTAATGAAACTAATAAAGATAAATTAATCAAATGGACTACAGTGTTTATTCTCTAACCCCAAAAGGATTTTGACAACTTGGCATGTGAGAGCATACCTTGTACTTTTTCTATAATAATGCGTCTCATTCTTTCTGCCACACTGTTATGTTGTGGAGTCTAAGGAACAGTCTTCTCATGAAGGATGTCATGTTTTTTGTAATATTCTTCAAATGGACCTCTATATTCACCACCATTATCTATTTGAATACTCTTCAAAAGCTTTTTTGTTTCCCTTTCAACTTGAGTATGAAATTGCTTGAAATTTTCTAAAACTTGATCTTTGGTCTTTAATGAATATGCCCATACTCTCTTGCTAGCATCATTTATGAAAGCGACAAACTAAGATGCACCACTAAGAGTCTTGACTATCATAGGACCACAGGCATTAGAGTACACCAATTCTAAGACATCTAACTTTTTATGAAATAACACTCTATGTTGTTTATCAACCAAACAATCAACACATTGATTTAAATAAGTACCTTTAATACCAGGAATGGGATCTTTCTTTGCAAGAATTTGTAACCCCTTCTCACTCATGAGGCATATCCGTCTGTGACATAGATATGTAGATTCTTTCTCTATTGTGTTTACCTCATCCTTGCACATGTGTGTTTGAATCTTATATTATAAGGAACAACATTTTTGTCTCTTGCCACCACAAGACACCCTTTGGTAAGCTTTCATTTTCCACCACCAAAGTTGTTATTGTGACCTTCTTTATCTAACTTTTCTATAGTAATTAGATTAAGCCAAAGATCAGGTACATGTCTCACATCCTTGAGCACTAACTTGCAACCAGCATTCGTTTCAACATATACATCACATTTTCTCATAATTTTTGAGATACCACTATTTCTCATTCTTACAACACCAAAGTCACCTAACTGGTATGAAATAAAGATATCCCTTTGTGGGGTACAATGAAAAGAAGCGTCGGTGTTAATCATCCAATTTGCATCACTTGTAAGACCAAGATATTCTCTTCACAAGCTAAAAGGATAATAACATTACCACAAAAAGCAATTGTAGTAGTTTCCTTATCTTCTTTTTCTTCATCCTTTTCTTTCATGTTCTCTTTCTTAAGGTTCCAACACTCATTTTTTATGTATCCCAGCTTACCATAATGATAACAAGTAATTCTTTTTCTTGACTTGAACATTCCCTTTGATATATCACGATATTGTGGCTTTCTACTTTTGCTTCCTCCCTATCTTTATATAATAAGAACTTTGGAATGTGAAGATTCCATAGATTTTCTTCTTGTTTCCTCATTCAACAAGCTACTAGTAACTTGACTCATAGTCACAACTCCATCTGGAGAACAGTTGCTAAGAGATAGTACTAACGTCTCCCAACTATCCGACAACAAACTAAGCAATAGTAAAGATTAGAGTTCATCCTCCAACACCATCTTCATTCAAGTGCTCTGCAATAGAACCTTCTTTGAATTTTAAGTTCACTAGATTTCTTGACCTAATCAAGAAAGCTTTGTTGTTGGTAGTCTTTCGTTTATATAAACCTTCTACCTTTTTCCAAAGAAATTGTGTCAAAACTTCATTTGACACATGATGGAAAACACTATCATCTAACCACTGTCGAATTGTACCAATAGTCTTTCGGTTTGTTTTTTTCTAATCATCATCTAATGTTCCAGTTGGCTTGGCTTTATTATCTTCAATAAGAGCATATGAATATTTGCAATATTGCAAATCCTCCATTTTTGCTTTCTAATAGTCCAATTATTCGATTTGGACTAATCATCCGGCTTCCCATATTTGCTTCCATTTTAATTCACACAACAAAAAACCCCTTTCAACCCAGGCTCTGGTACCACTTATTGGAAAACTACACTTTCCTTATTCCCTTGTTTAAATCAATGGAGCAAAGCCAAATGGAAATAGAAAGCAATATATAATTACAAGAAATTGTAAAGCAAATAACAAGATAAAATGCACTACAATACGCCAAGATTTTTAACATGGAAACCCCAAAAGGGAAAAATCACGGGACACTAACCCAACAAAAAATTTCATTAAATGGAATATGAAATTGGTACAATGTTAGATCTCACCAATATAAGAGAGTACACCAAGAAGTTTGAAGAGAATAACCCAAATTTGTGAATGTTCACAATCCTTGGAATAAACATCAATTTTCACATTTTTTTTTCAATCTTTTCCTATTCTTACTAAGAAGGAACCCCCAACCACAAAACACCCAAATAAGGAGAAAAACATTGCTTTTGGACCTTTAATCACCCAAAAGCATGAGAAAAATAACAAACCCAAAGAGGATCCACAAATGCCCTTTCTTCTTATTCTTCCTTGCTCCCAAAAAAATAAAAACCTTGTTTTCCTCTCTCTTCTCCCCTACGGTTTGCAAACTCCTGACACACCCTTCTCAACTTTTTTTTGTTTTTATTTTAATTTGTCAAAAGACACTTATGTTCATCGTTGGGTCCCACCTCCCATGGGGAGGGACGTCCAACAAGAACTAATAGAATCCAACCCTAATGAATCAATGCAGTGGTTATTGGATCTACATAGGAGGGGAGCCGTATCCTCTGCTACGCCTTATAGTGAGCCATAGGTGAGCCGAGACACAAAGGGGGGTGGGGCCCATACACTTTTTGCAGGGCCCCACACCCCTTTGTGTCTCGGCTCACTTGTAGCTCACCACCAGGCATCGCAGAGGATATGAGTCGGTGCAAAACTGAATGAGCTTTGTACAAACCATCCCATTGTGGTTATTAAAGCCTTGGGAAATGATTACATTACATGTGGCTGCCAAACGCAGCCTTAACAAATTACCCTTTCAGACATCATGCCATGCTTTGGATATATATTCATCGTGATATTTCTCCCATAGACTGGAGATGATTCAAAGCCCCTTTTAGTCCCTTATAATGTTGTTAAGGGTTTGCATTTTTCCAGTAAAATGAGCAAGAAAACAAATTTCCCTACTCTTAAGTTGGCCGGGCTTCGCTGTTCCCTGGCCCACAATTGAGTAAAAAGCCGAGGGCTTGTAGAATGCCCTTAAGACTATGCTTGTGCCTTATATGTTGGCACGTGGGCAAGCTTAGCCGGGATTCATTTTATGTCCCATTAATTAGCAAAATGGATTTCCTACACAGAGAAAAAGCATGCAACGACCCTCTTATGCCAGGCACTGGGTGATACAGTGACAAAAAAAAAAGTGAATCATCACATCTTGTGTCCAGTACTGTGTTTTTTTCACTTTTTTTCTGCTATTTGTCATGCAGCACATTTTTCCACTGTAGGAAACCCGCTTTATTAATTAGTGAAGCATGCCTGAGCTTAGAATTTGGGAAGTAAGACTCAATTTGGCGATTTTAATATTTTGTTAACAAAAATTTTATATGATCAAATCCTCTGAAAAAAATTATGAAATAGAATTTGGGGTATAAACCATCCCTAAATTAAACTTTTTCTTTGGAAAGCCTGCAAAACATTCTTTCTACAAATGACAACCTTACCACAAGGAAGACTCTTTCAAATCCTTTATACCCCCTATGCCTAAACCACATCGAATCATCCATTTATTGTTTAGTTACCTGTCCCAAGCTAGGAAGAATCTGTTTTAGTTCTCATCCATACCTTAGAATGTAAACTATGAGTCCCTCATCTTTCTCTGAATGGATAAAATCTTGGTTAGACCAACAAGATCTCTAAAAGTGACAGAATTACTAATTCAAATGTAAACTATGTTCCAACCCTACAAATCAAACTAAAAATTAGGTGAGAACGAATCTTGTGAGAACTGTGAAAACGGCATCAGGGTACGGACACATCAGTGCCAAAAA
>JAOXJP010270679.1:0-20202 GCA_025762735.1 Platanus orientalis | reverse complement strand
CAGTAGGTTTGGGTCCCAAACCCATAGATCTATGGTTTATTTATCATATATATATATATATATATTTATTTTAGATTTTTTTTTTGAATTTTCGGAAAAATGCCTATGTTTGACAAAAAGTGTCTTTAATCCATTCAATATCATTTAAATATTGTTTTTTATGTAATGAATTGGTAGATCTAACATCTAAATGTGGTGATCTGTCAATTTATTACAAAAAAAATGAATCAAAACGAAGATTTAAGTAAAAAAATCATATATTTTTGTCTTTCGAAAAAACCCAAAAATCTCTTATTTCAATCCACTCAAATACACCAAAAAATAAGTTTTTGATTACAAAAACTTGTTTAAAACGACACACAAGGGTGTTAGGATGCGAAAAATCAAATTTTTTTTTAGGGAAATTGGTGTTTGGGAAAGTAAAATCAAGCAAAAGTGAAAACAAGTGCCTTACGGTTGTGTTTGTATGGGTTCGGCCGATCCT
This sequence comes from Platanus orientalis, assembly GCA_025762735.1. Classification (NCBI taxonomy): domain Eukaryota; kingdom Viridiplantae; phylum Streptophyta; class Magnoliopsida; order Proteales; family Platanaceae; genus Platanus; species Platanus orientalis. The sequence continues at coordinate 19,718 of JAOXJP010270679.1, read as the reverse complement.
GAGTTGGATCGTCTTAGATCGGACGATTTGGTTTAGGATCGGCTGATTTATGGGTGGATCGTCTGGATTGCTCCAGATCATCTGATCCAGCGATTCGTCCCATAGATCGCCCGATCCACTGCTATACCCGATTTATCCTTAGACCTGGGATTAGACCGGGTTGATCCCGATCCAAACCCGGATCAACCGATTTTTAGAACCATGGTTGGCATGCAAAATTTTATAGAATGATTAAAATACCCTGCGAAGGAGTACCATTACGAGTGGTGAACAATAACCTACGAAGGGGGTACCCTCACTAGTGATAAACAGTACTCTGTAAAGGGAGTCTCATCGCAAGTGTTGAACATTACCTTGTGAAGAACACATGCTTCGCGAAGGCCATCCCCTCGCGAGAGATGAAAGGTGCCTCGCAAGGACGTTGGATTTACAACCCGAGTCTCAAGGAACAACTATCCATGGACCCCACACAGCCATAAACAACCTTGTTCGCCAAAGATCTTACCAGATCTGTAAAATCCTAAGAGATATATAAAATCGGTTAAGGAGAATTTTATTCCAAATGGACTCTAATAAATCCCTCAAATCAAGGGATTAAAATAGAGTTCAATTTAAAGTCTCACTAAGACAAAAGTTTGACCAATAACAAGAATATCTGCCAAGAGAATAATTCATTAACACCTGTCCATGGAAAGTTAGAGGTCAAGTTAAAATCAAGATTTCTCGTGCGCATGAAAGTGGTTATCCCAATGCCTAAATTAGGCTCGCCCATGCAAACAAAGAGGAGCTCACTCTCTCTCTCAGGCTCTCTGACTCTCGAACTCATACTAGACTTATTTCTTCAAGCATCAGTCTTACTAGTGACCTTTACCCATCAAACAAGCTTTCCAAATCCGAAGTTGAATATCCTCTCGCTAGCATGTCAACCACACATCTGCAATGCACAATGGAGAAAACTCGAGCCAAAAGAGGCAAGGTCGTTGCTTAGGCTAAGTAAAGTCAGGAATTGCAGAAGAAGAGAAAGAAAGACCCTTGTATTCTTGTTTCACATTACATTTCATGCAAACTTGTCTCTTACAAGTCGCGTAGCAATTAGGAAAGCAAAGGTTTGCCATTAATGGTTATAATTAACAAGTCTCTCGAAGACTTAAGAGTAGAAGTCCCCACATATAAAATAATTAACTAACCCTCGAAAGGTTAGGAGTTTGAACACTTTGAGTTTCACACATTCCTTAAAGAACTACGTGAAATTTGGTGTTACAAATTTCTGGTATGCTCGGTGGGACTTTACTTTCCTCTCATCTTCCTATTTGTTCTATTGTAATAACAAATTCTCTAACATGATTTCCAGGAACTCAGACAAGTTTGTAAGCATGAGGTCTCTCATTGCCTCTCTATGCGCCTTCATGGGACCGAAGACATGGGTCCAGATGGTTTTAACACCACCTAAGGCATTCACTCCTCTTGTCGCCTTAGCTTGCCCTTCCCCTCGAGGAGATGTGGTAGTGCTATTGCGACCTCTCAACACCGGGATTATGCACGCCCTTCTCAGAGAAGAGGTTGTCTCATATTCTCTAGCTAAAGAAACAACCGTGCCTGTGCCCGTGGAGGCCAGTGTGGTTGTTAGAAACAAAATTTGTGTTAGAAATGATGCTAAGATCGTCTCCTCCCTAATGGTTTCTTAAGAAACAAGGGAAAACTTTACCTGAGATGCTCAGAAAGGAAAAAGTATGAAACCTGCAAAGACATGCCTGAAATGGATGCCAAAAGTCCCAACTATGTATGAAGGAGGATCAGATGACCCAAAGCATGCTGTAGAAAGAACATCATCATGGGAACCTGACAAACAATGTGGACCCACTTCTGATGTTCAAAGAAGGACCTTGCTGCAAGGACAACGCTCCTCGTGAACAAAGAGATCATGCGAAGGGAACAACCTTCGCGTAGCTTGTTTCCTTTGTAGGACTTAGAATCCTCGTGGGACCTGAACCCTTCACGAGATCCAGACCCTTTGCAGTCTGAAATACCCTTGCAGAGACATCATACCTCGTAGGCCAGATCCCCTTCACAGGAAGACCGTTCATCGCAAAGAGAGAGCCCCTCGCAGGTTAACCTATCAAGGCAGCAAACACTAGTACAAAGAACTCTCATCAATAAGAATAATAAAAGAAAACTCTAAAAATAACATAACTAAAACAATCATACCCACGGCTATTGAACTACAATTCCAACTAGAACAAGACACAGGGAAAATCACTATGCGAATTTTCTGTGCTTTGCGCCAACAATGTGAAGCAAAAGCAATTGTTGAACTCTGGGATTCAATGCTCTTAACTAAGTTCGAGCCTTTGAGAAAATTTATGAACAAGGACCCTCCTCGGAAAAAAAGGAACCTTTCTTTAGAGCAACGACAGGAACGAAATGCGGCCCAAAGAAGGAGGGCAAAGCTCTGTAAAGATACCCTCATGATCCCGATACTGAAGGGACAATCCCCATCAACGCCTTACCACCATGGGCACACCCACAGAGGCCATATCCCTATCTACCCACACACACTAAGGGTAGCACGGGTTACACCCCCTACAACGGTAAAGAAAGGATGTGCAGTCCTAAAAAGAAACCTAGGGTCTTTGTCATGATGGCAGGAGTCGGGAGCTCCAGAGGAGAACAACAAGATGCCACAAGTTCATCAACATCGCGGCTAGAAGTCATTAATTTGGCAGGTATAATGACACGAAGCTAGTTAGCTGCAAGCAAGGGCTGCAAATCGCTCATGTCGTGGAATTCTCTCAATGGATCCCAAAATGACGTAAGTCCGCATTCATTCAGACCAACTGTCACAGTAAATGTTACTTCTGCAACCCGACCTATGGAAGCCACATGCACCAGTCTAGAGGGGAATGTAGACCTACCTCTGATGAATCCAACAACTGAGCAGGGACTTCACAAAATTGTTAATGTCAGAGATTATATGAGTGACTCTAATGGGGAATTGGCCCCAACAAATTTGTAAATTGGACTCAAAGAGCAAATCAGAGAGCACAACCAGCATAGGACACAACCATAGCTGAACTAAAAGCCATGGTCACGCAACTTAAGCTGGTGGGACAAGGGGTAGCTACCTTCAACTCCAGTCATCTAACAGGGGATCATTCAAGGCCAATGATCTCAAGCCCAGGCGTGAGTGTTCGGCCACAAATCAATCCAGAGTATGTTTTCGCACCAATGTTGGGGGGTAGTTGCGTCTACGGACGCTTTCCCAAGCGCAGTCATGCCACAATATCTATTGCCGCGAGTCTCTCACTAAGAGTCTTTCCCTCATGGGTTAGCACAACAAGGGTATCAATATCAGGAACCTCCCTTACAAAGGTCATCTCAATAGGGGTTTTAATTCTAGGAGTCTCTTCTACAAAGGCCTGCCCAACAGGGATATTGTTCCCAGGAACCTCCGCTACAATGACCCTCCCAACAAGCATATCATTTTCAAGAGCCCCTGTTGTACGGGAATTCTCCTCAATGGGCATACAGTCACGACAATTATGGGCATGCCTCAGCAACATAGCAAGGTCCGCACATTTCCCCTGGGGGGCTTGCCGTAGACTATAATGCCTGTCACATATTGACATGGTGCCTTTTCCTCCTAAGTTTGTCCACCTACACTTCATCATGTTCAATGGGACCACCTGTCCCCGATGACATCGCCTGGTTCGAGTCTAGGTGTGGGTTGATTATCCAACATAGTGAACTACTATTGAGGCTTTTCGTTCAATCCTTGGACGGTGCCGCCTTTGCTTGGTATTCTAATCTTAGCTCAATCCTAGACTGGGAGTCAATGAAGAGATCATTCCTCCAACAGTTTTGGAGTGCCTCCAGACCCGTTAAAGTACATGAACTAGCAAATGAAAAACAACGAGATAATGAGTCGATGGTCGATTTCAATAACAGATGGAAACATATGACATATGCTTGTGAGCATACCTTAATTTGCTCCTTTTATTGCACACACCAGTTTTATCCAGCCGTGCCCCGGTGAAGACAAGTATTATCTTATGTGGGCAAAATAGGTAGCAAATATAATAAATTTGAAAACCCCAAAATACCCTTTCTCTTTCCCCTTCTTGCATCAATGGAGACATTGGCACCACAACTGAACTCGTTCAATCTACCCACCACAACATGGAATCATCTCGAGTTTACCTCCATTTATACAACCAAAGGTAGGATCAAGAAATGGTTGTTCGATGCCGGCCGTAACTGTGCCGTTTGGAGTTAGCAATTGCTTCACCTTGTCGATACCGTTGGGGAGGTGAGATTGTTTGGGTCACCTTCTCCGGTGGCTAAGGAGGTTGCAGTGGAGGGTGGTGGGTTCATTTCTTTAGATATGTGGCGTCGTCGTAAGACAGAAAAAGTTAGATCAGATTGCTTCTTGAGTTGATTTTTCTGTGCTAGGATATTGGACACGACGATTGTGAGGTGCTAGAGAAGGAAGATAAAGCCCATATCGAAGGAGTAGATTCCTTTAACATGATTGCGTAGATTTTTCTAATAAAGAGAGGGAATAAACCATGGAGGCTAGAGCTTTTGTTGCAATGTAGAATCCCATAGTTCTAGAGAGTCCCAGAGTCATTGTTACAATATGAGCTAGCACATGCTTAGTCTCCCATGGTGTCTAAGACACCATTCAATTGACAATCCCTCCCCCGTTCACTATCTCCTTTCTCTCCCCTTTCATAAACCCATTTCTTCTTCTTCCACACCAGGCCTAAGAGAGGAATTTGATATGTTAAAAAGCCCTAAGGAAACCCATGAATCCCTAACGATTCCCTCTTAGTTCTCCCTGTTCCAAACCAATGGCCTAGGACCCAGGACTTAAATTATCTTCATCTTCCCCCACTCTTGACCACCATCCCTGTCACTTCTTAAGATCCATCAATAGCCCAGTTGTCCCCTTCCTTCTTTAATGATGGTTGGTGAAATCTATAGCTCACACCTGAACCTAAAGAATCAGGTGAGGATGGGTGTACTTGGATTTCAATCTGACAATTGAAAGAGTTGGAGGGGAGGTGAGATTGTGAAGAAGAAAATAGGAATTTGGTTGGGTTTAGGGAAGAAGATGATGATGACAAGAAAAGAAGACAGAGGGTACTTGGGGGTTTAATAAAAAAATTAATAATTAAACTATTTAATTTTTTTTATACTATGTGTCTTTCACCAAGTTAGCACTGGATAAAACCGACGAGCAAGGAGATGGAGCAAATTTTTTGCCAAGAGCTGGTGGATATGTGCCTACACAACATCACTTTTGACCTCTCGTTGCATCTCACCCCATAGTCTTTCTCCAGGTTCGATGACTTGATTTCTAAAGCCTGCAACCTGGAGAAAAGATTATTGGAACATAAGAGGGAATGGAAGGATAAGACTGTGGTGAACAAAGTAGAATCTGCCATGGTCAATGCTAAGAAGCTAGTAGCAACTAAACTCTTCATTAAGAAAATGCCTGAAGCGGCCTCAACACCTCAGTCTGCGTAAGAGACTTCAGCCAGATGGCCAACCATACGGGACAGGTAAGATAAGACATACTTGTTCCATCTTGATGACATTGAAAGTCTTTTCAAACAAATGGTGGAAGTAGGGGAAATAGTACTCCCTGAGCTCAAACGATCAATTGAGGTTAACAAAATCCATGATCCCAAGTATTGCCATTACCATTGCTTGCTGGGGCACACCCTCCAGGATTGTTTTGTCTTCAAGGACAAGCTACAGGAGTTTCTTGACAAATGAAAGTTTGAACTCGAGTCTAACATCCAACAGCTGACCTCGGCAAATTGAGGATATATTGACTGATTCTGACCATGATGGGGAATGGGAGACCTTTGAAAGCAAAGCTGAGCACAGGAAAAGGGTCTGCTCCAGACAACCGACTCCCAATAAATAGTTGCTTGGTACATCCAAGCATACTAAACCACGGCCTTCAAGATCAAAAGGAGAACTTAGTCCTAAGACACAAGAAAGCAAGCCGCAACTCGATGAGTTGGCAGAACAACTAACCTGGTTCCTAGTAACTTTGGTAGAGTACATGCTAGAAGATTTCATGACTCCAACCAGTCACCTATAACATGGCCTCCATAATATGCATGGACAATCCTCCACAACAGAGAGGTCCGCATCCAATACAGTCACCTCAGACATCTTGGATTTAAATTAACATAGCTGAAAATGTTCTCACATACCAGAACACTTACAAGGAGATATGGGTACCAATTGCTCGAATTAGTTATCATGGTAGCTGCATTCTCCTCCGCTTGAACAATTGTATATGGGATGGCCCACGGCGGCCACATAGGATGACCCGCTTGCCTATGACACCGTGAATGCGAGGATACTACGTGACAGTGTTGACCAGGTTTCGTCAAAAGGCATTCCCTTGTCGCAACAATGTTTGTTCAGGGTATGAAATACCCCTATTCAACACCTTTTCAAATGGTGATTATCAGTGCCCACAACAACATCTGTTCAAGTTCATGCTTTCATGCCGAGAAGTCATGCATAATAACAATGTGCTGTTGCGGTTATTTCCACTGTCTCTAAATGGCCTGGCTTTAGATTGGTTCATGGATCTACCGGCCCAGTCCATACCGTTCTATCACACGTTTATTGACATGTTTCTTCATGAATTCATGCGGCCCAGGATGGAGCCATATAACCCATGGAACCCTGATCCCCTATATCAGCCTGATGAGCAGCAGACTTACGAGGGGTTAGAGGGGTCGCTAAATCAAATCATCGCCCAAGTACTCTAGATAAGGCATCTAGGTGACATACGGAAACCCATCAGGGATGATGTTTACCTCACAATTCCTAGATGGGTACGAAATGCCCCCCTCACCATATACACAGGGGCCGACGATCCGCATTACCATGTCAAACGTTTCTTACAAGAGACTGGATTGCCAAGGACTGAGCATAATTTGTTGTTGCGACTGTTTTCTCTTTTGCCGGACTCTCATGCACTAGAATGGTATGTGACCCTGCCCACCTGCCACATATCCTCCTGGTCAATGCTCATTGACCGCTTTTATAGAAGATAAAGGGCATATCAACATGATCTTCAATACTTGCAAAGTGTAATAGAATTCCCACCACAGGACCAATGGGAAGTTGACACGGCCGGTAGCAATCCATCTACTAACATTAATTTAATTCTCTAAGATCGAGAATTTAGTGATGACAATTCCTCACCTTGAAGTATGCCACCCCTAATTTCCGATGAATACTCAGACAATGACACCAGAAGTTTTGCCACAGCACCAGAAAAACTCCTTGATGATGATCAGTTTAAAGGCCAGACGGAAATTTTTCATGTCATTAAACTGAAGGTTACTCACCCGTTCACAAAACGGTCGCCATCAACACAGCACACTCATTAGGTACGGTTATGGTTAGGAAAACAAATGCCTCCCCGTGGTCCGACAGTGAACCAACAGGCCGATGCAATGAAGCTAGCGGCTATTAAGAATGAGCATGGCAAGACCATAAAGAAATCTGAGGGCATTGTACCTTATAATATCATGGCACATCTAAATAAGATTCTAGCACTTCTCAGCGTGTACGCACTCCAGTTGTCTCAGGAATTACAAGAGTCTCTAGTCTATGCACTAACAAACCTAGAAGAATTTGCTAAGAATGAAGATATTGCGCAAGCGTCCTCGCAGAATGCGACTCGAGAAGGGATTTGTATGCCAACAGTCACCTTCGAAGATACCGACAGGTACTCGAATGATCCAAATCACAACCGGCTGTTATTCATCATAGGCCATATTGATGAATAGCTTATCTCTCGAGTCATGATCAATGGCGGATCCGCAATAAATGTACTACCTGTTAAGACATTGTCTTATCTAGGGATCGACTCCTCCCGGCTGAGACCAAGCCGTCTCGTCATTCAAGGTTTCAATCAAAGTGAACAACAACCACTAAGTTCTATCTAGCTCATAACCAAATTCGGATACATAGAAGATTGAACATCTTTCTTCATCATTGACGCATACACGACATATAATTCTCTCATAGGCTAACCCTGGATGCTCAAATATCAGGTGGTTCCCTCAACCTTCCACCAATGTATCAAGTACCCTTGGCAAGACAGGCAAGACTCCATAGTCGCTGATGACAATCCCTTTCAAACAAAAGATTCGTACTTCGCTGATGCCAAGTATTATCGAAAAGATACCACAGAAGCTCAAAGTGAAGCATCTACCCAAAACTCAAAAGGATAATTGAATCCTGCTACTTGATCATGCAACTCAGAATTTCGTTTTGCCATTGGTGCAACTGTCTACATCCAAAATAGATGCCTATCATTTGTCTACAATCTTCCTTCCCAAAGAAGCACTTAAGGCCAAAGACAATCACATGGAAGCATCCAAGAGGAAACTCAAGGATCGAGATGCACTCCTACCACATACGAAGCTACCCAAGAATTTGTTGACCAACGTGGGATTTGATCAAGAAGGGACATGGAAACAATCATACCAGGGGAATGAGGTCCTCTCACAACATTTCGAGCATCTCGTTCTCGACTCCAAGAAAAAGATCAACACCACAGGGCTAGGGCATAGGCCACCACAACTGAGAGTCTCCACAAACATGGTCGATGCATGACATGATCCTGGATTAAATAATGAGCCCCCGGTATCCGCATAATTGAGGTCAGATCAACATCATCAGAAAACTTTAGGGATTTTGAACAACCACTGTTAAATATAGCTTAAGACGAGCCCTAGTTTGGCTGCCTTTTCATTGAAATCTTGAGGACACCGACACCAAATCGGTTCTACATGATTTCATTATGGAGAAGGTCTTGCTAGCTCCCCCAGCACTTGAAGACGGTGGTCAGGCGACCATCGACGACCTTCTTAAAGTTAATTTAGGAACTCAAGAAGATCCTCGCCCAACATTCATCAGCACACGATAGTCTGTTGACGAGAAAGAGCAATATATCTCCTTCCTTAAGACAAACCGGGATGTATTTGCTTAGAATTACTCAAAGATGCCGGGTTTAAACCCCAATGTAGTAGTTCACCGCTTGGCCATTGATCCTTCCCGACGCTCTATCAAACAACATCCGAGAAAACCACGGCACAGTATTGCAGATAAGATAGACGGTGAGGTGAACAAACTCTACGGTGCCCAATTCATCAGGGAAGTTCGCTATCCAAAATGGCTGGCCAACATAGTGCATGTACAGAAGAAAAATGGCCAGATTCGAGTTTGTATCGATTACCGAGACCTGAACAATGCATGTCCTAAGGACAACTTCCTTTTACCCCTGACCGAGCTACTGGTTGATTCTACCACTGGATATGAGGCACTGTCCTTTATGGATGGGTATTTGGGTTATAACAAAATTCAGATGGCATCAGAGGATGAAGAGGCAACAACATTCAGAACACCAAAAGGAATATTCTGCTAGGTGCATCTTTAGGTGCCCTGCTCGCTCAACATAACGAGGAAGGGAAGGAACACGCTCTGTATTATCTCAGTTGTACTATGGTGGGTGTAGAACTGAACTACAAACCCATTGAAAAGATCTGCTTGGCCTTGATCTTCACATTACAGAAGCTGCGACATTATCTCCTCACTCCAACCGTGCATCTCATCTTTAGGGCTGACCCACTAAAATATATCATGAGCCGCCCGTCTGTTTAAGGTCGATTAGCAAAATGGACTTTTCTTTTATCTGAATTTGATATTCATTACATCCCACAACGCACAGTCAAAGGGCAAGCCTCTGTGGACTTCTTGGCTGCCTATTTGATCCCAGACGACTCCCCTCTCCAGTTCGATTTGTTAGATGAAAGTATGCAGGTCATTGTAAAGAAAGAATGAGAAATGTACTTCAACGACACATCAAGAGGACCTGTCAGCGCACTAGGCGATAATTCAGACAAGTCTTCTGGAATTGGCATTGTTTTTGTTACACCAGACAATGGAATCATTATGCACTCACTCACTCTATGCTAAGGGTGCTCTATCAATGAGACCAAATACGAAGCCTTGATAGCAGGGCTTGAAATAGCTCTGGAGATCCCCACAAAAGACCTTGTCGTCAATGGCGATTCCGAACTCGTTATACGACAAATGAATAGCCTCTACCTCATTAAGAAGCCATGTCTTACACCCTACTTTAAGCAGAGTAAAGATTTGGCAAGCCTTTTTAGACGCCTACAAATCAAGCATGTTTGACGAGACTTCAACGGTCAAGCCGACGCCCTCGCAGGTCTTGCAGCATCACTAACTCACCTAAGAGACGATTATCTTACTAATCACATCGGTGAGCGACGAGTCATACCGTTGTTAGCCGAAGTTGAAGACACTGCCTCAGTCTACAACCTGGAGCTTTGACACAATCTAGAAGAAACTCACATGGAATGGGAGTCTAATGATTGGCATACCCCTATTGTCTTTATGGGGAGTAGCTTGCTTAGGCTTCTTTCTGGCAGACTCTTTTTTTGGAATCGCTTCGACGAAATGGTCGATCTAGGAACCATAGGAAACCTTCTCTACATTCAAACAGACATATATCTTGAACAAATACTGAATATGTGGTGGCAAACCCTCATTCTCCTTGTTTGATGGGATGTATTCTTCATATAAATGCCCTGTATAAGGTAGCCCTGAAACAATCAAAACTCCTATAAGGGAATGTCGACTTCCCCATAGCCAGTGAAGGTGTTGGTCATAGGACACCAATGAGAAAGGGCTTCAAGCATCATATCACGATGCTTGTCAATTACACCCATAGAAGCTTTGACAGTTTCACTTATCGACACACTTGCAATCTCCTCAGAATACATTGTAAGACATGCCCTTACAAAGGCCTCCCAACGGCCATTGGTGGTAAAATTAGAAGAACCCCTCAGGCTAAAGTTTGTCAAAGTTGCGTCTTTTTCAAGAATCTAACGTAGTAATAAAGGGAATTCCGTTGCTACCTCAGTATCTGGCCTATGGCCATCCGCCACTGAAGGTTGAAGAGAAAACTCAATTGTATATGAAGATTCTCCATGACGTATATATGTGATTGGTATCCATTTCTTGGATTCCTCCTTGATATACTCAGGAGGACTAGCAAGGTGAGCCTCAATGGGACCCACGAAGCTATCATCAAAGATGGACCTGTTGTGGAAGTACATGCCCTTAGGGCTTGGGATCCTGGTAAAAGCAAATTCCTTTCTTCCTTCCAAAGCAAGCAAATCCTTTTTGGGAGACATACTTGCACAAAACAGAGAAGATGAGCATGATTAGTCCACAAACACTTAAACGAAAATTCATAAAAGAAAGGAAAAATAATACAAGTGCTAAGTCCTTCGCGAGACAACATCCCTCATAACTCTTCACAAAGAGAAATCCTTTGCAAGGCATGATCCCTCGCAAAACATAATTCTACAAAGGGGATGCCCATTAAAGAACATGCCTCACAGTTCAATAAACCTGTGAAGGGGAGAACCGCAAAGAGATATGCCTTGTAGCTCAATCAATTCGCGAAGGGGAGAGCGGTGAAGAAGACTTCGTTGTGCGATCCAATGTCACGAGGAGCCTATCGCGAAGCCAATCAACAACAAAAGTGAGTCTAGCTCACTAGTTGGATCGGTTCATCGGAGTAGTTACCATCACTGGGGAAGATGGCCGAGAGGTATCTTTACCATCAAGTAGCCAAATATCCACCAAATCTCCCCAAAACGGTCTTAAAATGATTATGACAACAAAATGAATAATCCTATCCGAATAAAATTTGGATTCTAAGCTTGCGCTCACTGGAAATCAAAGAAAATGAAGGAAAATAATCTTTGGGGTTCAAGAACTTGAAAGACCCAGAGAATCGTCCACCCTGCCAATGCAAAATCTTTAGAAGTGATATCAAAATGATCGGGAAATCAAAGCGGAGAGGAAGACTAGTTCGGATCTTGGATTCGGAAGAAAAAATGAAAGGTTGTAGAAATTCAAGGTTTCACTAATAGAGGTCCTTCACAGATTTCAAATTTGTCTAAAAAATGATTAAAGAAGATGCAATGATGGTTCTTATACTGTGAAGGGCATTTACGTCATTTCATGCTACCATTTGAAGACCACATGCTGAAAGAGAGAATGTGGAATGGTCTTTTCATAAGAAGCGTTAAATAACCCTCATTTCACGATGAAGATTCGAAAACTTCACCCTCGCAGATGCCACGTGATAAAGTTTCTGAAGGGGCAACTGTTGGCATACAAAATTTTACAGAATGACTAAAATTCCCCACGAAGGCGTACCACTGCGAGTGGTGAACAGTAACCTACGAAGGGGGTACCTTTGTGAGTGATAAACAGTACTTTGCGAAGGGAGTCTCATCGTGAGTGATGAACATTACCTCATGAAGGACACATGCTTCGTGAAGGCCATCCCCTCATGGGAGATGAAAGGTGCCTCGTGAGGATGTTGGATTTGACCTCACACAGCCAAAAATAGCTTTGCTCGTCTAAGATCTTACCAAATCTGTAAAATCCTAAGAGATATACAGAATCGGTTATGGAGAATTTTACTCCAGATGGACTTGGAGAAATCCCTAAAATCAAGGGATTAAGATGGAGTTCAATTTAAAGTCTCACTAAGAGAAACGTTTGACCAATAATAAAAATATCTGCCAAGAGAATAATTTATTGACACTTTTCCATGGAAAGTCAGAGGTCAAGCTAAAATCAAGATTTCATGTCCGCATGAAGGTGGTTATCCCAACACCTATATAAGGATCTCCCATGCAAACAAAGAGGGGTCCAGACTCTCTCTCTCAGGCTTTCAGACTCTTGGACTCATACTGGACTAATTTCTTCAGGCATTAATCTTACCAGTGACCTTTACCCATCAAACAAGCTTTCCAAATCCGAATATGAACATCCTCCCGCTACCATGTCAATCACACATCTGTGATGCATAATGGAGAAAACTCGAGCCAATGGATGCAAAGTCAATGCTCAAGCTAGGTAAAGTTAGGAATTGTAGAAGAATAGAAATAAAGACCCTTGTATTCTCGTTTCACATCAATTAATACATTTTATATTTACATTTCATACAAACTTGTCTCTTACAAGTCGCATAACAATTAGGAAATCAGAGGTTTGCAATTAATGATTGTAATTAACAAGTCTCTTGGAGGCTTGAAGTAGAAGTTCCCACACATAAAATAATAAACCAACCCTCGAAAGGTTGGGAGTTTGAACACTTTTGAGTTTCACACGTTCCTCAGAGAACTACGTGAAATTTGGTGTTATAGAAGCAGGTAAAGAGCATAAAACAATGATAGTTTGATCTTCATCATCAATCTTAACATCAATAATTTTCAAATCCATAATGATTTTATTGAATTCATTAAAATGGGCTTTCAAAGACATATTTTCTCCCATCCTCAATATATAGAGGCGTTATGTCAAATACAACTTGTTCGTGAGAGACTTGGTCATGTACAAGCTTTCCAACTTATGCCACAATCCAATCACAAACACTTCATCTGCAACATCTGATAACACCTCATTGGCCAAGCACAATTGAATCGCATTGAGTGTCTTGATGTCAAGTTCTTCTCTGTCGTCTTCCAACATCATCACATGGAGTTTTTCCTTTCCCACCAAAGCTTTGGACAATCCCTATTGAACCAACAGTGCACGCATCTTCACGCACTAGAGACTGAAGCTGTTCTACCCGTTGAATTTCTTTACTTCATACTTTGCCACCATGTCGAAGAGAAAGCCCCAATCGCAACCTAGGGCTCTAATATCAATTTGTTATGCAGAAAACCAAGATTTGGGATCTTATGTAACAAAATAGAAGAGAGAAATAATGCAAACAACAATCACACAAAGAATAAGGCGATTTATTTAATTCGGCTTGAAATCTATATCCACGGGCGAAAACGGCGAGAGATATTTCACTATAATTGAAAATAGAGATTACAATTAACAATGCTGCAGCGTGAAAATTGAGGAACCCCCAATAGAAACCCCTAAAACCTTATTCTCCACAGGTTGGATCCGGACCCCAAATCGGATCAAGAATACGGGTAAAAAAATAAACTGGTCACATTTGGGTTTTTCTCCGTGTCATCATCCAGGTTACATCTTGAGTTGAATTCAAGACATTAACCCAACATATGAGTTTTGTTTGGAATTTTTCACTATAATGGAATTTTTTTTAATATTGTATCACTTGCTTTATCTATCCCGTTTCATTTCTATTGTCTTTGCTATGTGGTGGTACCTTTGCCTTGAAAGGAAATTGAAATACTGGGAAACCACTACTGTTTATGACTTGTATTTAGCCCCATGGATATGGTTCAAGCATGGTAAGTGGAGAATCATTCTTGGTTCAACATAAGGTATGTATCATATCTTTGAAAGGTTTTTTTTTTTTTTGAAAGATAGTGAATCATATCTTTGGAAGTTCCTAGCACGCTTCTATGTTTAGTGCTTTAGGAACTGCTTTAAAAGTTCCGACCAAGCTTCTATGTCTGATATTTTTGGAATTGTTTGCAACTTATTTGCATAGTCTATCATTTTCTCTGGTGATTCTAGCATGGATTCAGTTTGTCAAAAAGATTTAAAAAAAGTATTAGGAATTTTTTTGCACTTGCCTACACTGAGTAAACTCATAAAATGCAGTAGATTTTAGTAAGTTCCTTTAAGTTATTTGAAGAATAATGAAATTAGGAGAATTGATAAAATTAGGAAAATTCTCAAGTGGACACAGAATTAAGAAAGAAATTTGAAGCCTCACATTTACTTCTAGATATTATATATTTTTGTCTGTCTCAGATTGCTAAATGCATTATGGAGGTTGGTAATGATATTCAACTTCATTGTGGAAATGTAAATCATTACTGGGTTTGATAATCATTTGAGCACTAATCAGAAATTCTGATTTTATTATCGGTAGTCAGTTATTATTATTTTCTGAATAATGCAGCATTTTATTGAGATAAAAAGCCAATGTAAAAAGGAACTGCTGCCCTAAGAAGAAGCAAATAGACAACCAGCAAACAAGAAAATAACTACCATCTAAGATAGGGCCTGCTACTCAAATCAGACCTAGCAACTCTATGCTTGGCTAACTCTTGCGACATAGAGTTAGCCAAACTTTGCCTACATTGGATAAAGATGTTCATCGAAGAGTAAGGAAAGGGCTTCTCCAATGTGAGGAGAAAATCTCAAAAAATCACTTATACCCGAGGAACCAACCGGAACCACGAAAGAGTTACACTTAACCATTAGTCTGTCGAGACTTGCGGAGTAAGCAAGCCTAAGGCTGTAGAGGAGATCCAATTTCTTTACCTTGATAGAATCTCTTACTCCCTTAGGACTGGTGTAGGCATGAATAACTGCACCAGAGATGATCCTAAAGACCACCCATTTTCATTGGGCTAAATTTCCCCAATTAACGTCTACCAAATTGAGTTTGATAATGTTCTTTGTAGGCGGAGACCAAGATGGAGCAAGGAATGATGTGTGAGCGGATGACTATGCAATGTGACATTAGTTCTTCGCAATGGAGTTTGTGAAATGCCTTTGAGTTAATTGTAACAGCCGAGTGAGTGAGTTTGATAGCAAACCTATCAACCACATCTTGAATAGATCAAAAGCAGTCCTGTAAGAATCTAGCATTCCTATAGCCCATAGAGCCGTCACTAAGACACTTCTTTGTAGAAGCTTGTTTCTTTTCCTAAAGTGGGCAAAGTGATGACACTACATGAGATCAAAGTTGTTCTTCAGGTTCACCCTATTTAGATCAAACAAATTCAGGATGGCTCCAAAATTTTCATGCAAAGTTGCAATATTGAATAGGTGATCCACAGATTTCCCATCTGCCTTACACACAAGGCATACAAGAGGTAGAATGATGTAAGAGAATCTAGGAACACCAAGAAGTCGGATGATTATGTGGGGTATACTTAAAGTTGTTTTTAGGTTCATTAGGTTTTATTTATTTTCAGTTGTAATTGTTAGAATCGCAATTCTTCTAATGAAGGATCCTAGGATGCAATAATGATAATAATAGTAAATATGGAATAAAAGTAAACGAAACAAGAACACTACAAGACACAAGATTTACGTTGAAAACCCCAAGCCAGGAAAAACCATGGAGCCGCATAAACAATTTCACTATTCTAGGCGAAAATATGCGTTTTAAGGTGCTACAAGCTTACAAGCTCTCTTTCTTTCTCTCACAAGGGTTTCATAAACTCTTTTCTTTCAACCACACTCTTTTTTCTTTTCTTCTCTGTCCCAACTGTCCAAAATAACATATAAATTACCCCAAGGAATTAGGGTTGGAAACAAACACACAAAGTATGTTTTATCCTTCCATGCGAATCTTGGAATTTGTGACCTAGGTGATTCGATCAATCCAAATATTCCTTGTTGATCGGTCAACCCCACCTTTGATTGGTTGAACTCATCAATGGCCAATTGATGTTCTGCCCGATCAATCCAACCTTGTCTTCAATCGATTTTACCAAGTTCGATCGTTCAAGTTTACCTTCGACCGATTAAACAAGTCCATTGAATTATCCATGGTTTGCTTCACCTACTCCTTCTTGGATCTTCACATCAAGCTTCACACATACAACAATCTCTCACTTGGAGCCTGATCCAACTTCCTTTGGTGACTTCTTGCTGCTCTTGTGATGAGACTTCTTCCCCCTTTGTGAAATTCTTTCTTTGTGGCTCAACTCCTTTGTCCTCACTCTTAAAGGGCAACTAAAGTTTTCTCTAGCTTTAGTTTTTCTCCAGTGACCACCTTAGTGAACATGTCTGCAAGATTCTCACTTATCTGAATCTTCTCCAGTTTCAGCACCTTGTCCTCTAGGAGCGACCTTATAAAATGATACCTCCTATCATTGTGTTTGGTTCTGGCATGAAAAGTTGTATCTTCACACGATGAATTACACTCTGATTGTCATTGTAGAGTCTAATGTTCTCTTGCTTCTTTCCCAACTTTTCCATCAGGTTTTGCAGCTAAATCATCTCCTTGCTTGCTTTTGTAGCTATAATGTATTCTGCTTTTGTAGTTAAAAGTGCAACTATCTTTTGTGGTTGTAACACCCAACTCACTACTGTATTTCTCGAGGTAAAAACATACCATATTGTTGATGCGGACATCATGCGTCTTATGTATGTACCCCTATAGAAGAGGGAACTATTTAAATTTACATGTTATGTGGGGTCAATTCAAATTTTGTAAGGGGTGAGTAATTTTGTAATAAAGCCAATGAAGTCATGATTATTATTATTTTTTTTGGTTTTTAGTTGTAATCCTGTTTTTTTACTTTTATACCCAATTTTTCTATGATCAAAACTTGAGTTTTTGGATTGATTTTGGTGTGATTAGATAAATTATTCAGTTATATTTCTAATGAGACAAAGATTGCAAAAATCCGAGGTGATTTAGGAAAGTTATGACCAAATTACTAAGGGGGGTGTCAATAAAAACGGGAATACTATTTTTTTTAGAAAGTCTTTAGTGTAAGTAGTTTTACTTTTTAGGAAAGTAAGTTTTTAAAAAATTTTATGTTTTGAAAAACTTGGCTGGCAAGTTTAAGATTTTTAGGAAGTTTTTAATTTTAACAAGTTTCTAATTGTTTAAGGTTGTAAGCCTATTTAGAGGCAACTCATCCCCCATAATTTTATAGTAAAGAATAAATAAGTTTTGAAGATTTTGGTGTTCCCAATGTGTGGCTGTGGCCAAGTTCTTCTCACCAAGGTATCTCTCTTATCTTCTTCTCTTTTTTACTTTTCTGTTAGTTTATTATTCTCTTTTCTTTCTTTCCTTTTGATTCTTAAACCTCCATTAAAGCATCTTCAAGTTTTTGAAATTCCGTGATTTAACCCATCAACTCTTATCAGAATTTAATTAAATTTTAATTATAAAACCTTAGAATACATAAAAAACAATCATAAAAATTTCAGAATTTTTTGACACATTAGAGGAGCATTTTGGTCATTTTTGGATTTTATGTCCAAAATTACAAAAATACCCTTTTAAAGTTTTTTTTCTTCTTTTGTTTACCGATATTCTACCATTCTATTTCTTTATTTCCCCAATTTTGTGGTTACTTGATTGCTTTAAAATTCAATTATTCAAATATCTTGCTTTTACACTTTGAATCTAATAATTATTTGAGCCTCTTGGGATATCCTACATCAATTTTTGGTATCGTCTCTACTGTACTACATTAGTCGTGCTTCTTCTTTTATTAAAGTCACCCACTAAATTTGAATCAACATAGTTTTACTACAGGAGATTGGTTTTGTGATACGGGTTCCTATGAATTTATGATGTTATAACAAGGCTGTTATTACTATAGCTCATGATCTTATACAACATGATTGCACCAAAAGCATTGAAGTGGATAGGAGGTATTTTATTAGGGAGACTTATATGCACTGATTTGTACTTCATGAAAACTGAGCAGCAACTAACACTTGTCTTAACCAAAGGAGCGACTAAAGTCCGACTGCAGGAAATTTTTGATAAGCTGGGTTTGTATGGTGTTCATACTCCAGCTTGAGGGATAGTGTTGAAGTACGTTGCACAAGGACAGAATGGTCTTTTATATTATATCTCATGTATTTTGGTATTTTATGTAAACACAAGGGTATGGATGGTATTATACCTCCAGCTCTATATATATACCTTCAACCCTATATATGTATGTATGTATGAGTAGCTCTCATACAATTTCTCTCCACCTATGTTTTCCATTCTCATCTTCTTCTTCCTCTTCTATTTTCTTATTGTTCCAACACGTTCTTTATATTTTTTATCATAGAATCATCTCTTTCTTGTAGTTGTAAAGATCAAGAGATCAAATATGTCAATGTTTATGCTTTTACATACCAAAATCAATATCCATCAAAGGTAAAAATAAAAAATACCAAAATCAATGAAAAATGTTCAAGTCCAGTTCCTCAGTTTATTTCTCCTTTCTGGTAGTTTAATCTTAGTTCGTTTGCGTTGCTTAAGTATTTATAATCAGAGGTTGCTCTCTAAGAAGGCAATTGACAATCTCAGATTTATGAGATTAGAAAGTCAGTCTTCCACGCAAAACAATAAATTTTCTTATAGATTCAAATTGGTAACTTTAACATAAATTTCAACAATGAAATTTGGTATTACAGTTAGCCATGGTGCACAAAATCAAACTAGTTATGAACTTATGATATAGTTTTCTTTCCTTAGAGAAAAGATTGGCAGTAGTAAGGAAATTACTGCTATATGGCCTACCACTTTTTGACTATATATTATGGCTGGATTTTGAGCTTTCCAAAGAGAAAAGTGAATTATTTGTGTTGTGCAATTGGATTAGACTGAAGTGGAGATGAAGAAGGGTTTGGGAAAGCCATGGAAAGGATAGTAGATATGTATAAATAGGGGATGGTAAAACAGAAGATAGACCAAGGAAAAAAAAAGACGAGGGAAGGAGAGAGGGGAGGGAGACAACATATCATATACGTGATATAGGCTGAATTCTTTCTCTGAATTCATAGCTGTTGGGTAATTTCAATTTTGAAGAAGAATCCGATGGATACTTTTGAGTCGGAAAAATATATATAATAAAATAAATAATAAATAATAACATATATATATATATATATATATATATATATATATATATATATATATATATATATATTTT
>JAOXJP010270668.1:0-20202 GCA_025762735.1 Platanus orientalis | reverse complement strand
TAAACCAATTAATCAAATCTTTTATCAAAGAGTAGGAGTAAAAGTAACTTAACATCTATAATTTAATTCAATAGCTTGTAGCATGTAATTGTTTGGATTATGATCGAATTGCTTACTGTCATAAGAAAATGTACCTGAAAAGTAATAGCTCTGATTGAATCGAGTAAAACATTTTTATTATAATTTCTTGGAAGTTATAATTATTAATTTGACTTTCATCTATTTCTTTCCAAAGATGAATGAAAGCCCTCCTAATTGGGATAATTATGAACCCGATGAGGATTTTATATGCTGACCCCTAAACTTTGCCCGAGTCCGCCAATGGTCAAACGGGCAAAAACATCAGCACCGAAAGTGATTCACTTTTGGGGGCATGTGTAAATCACTTCTGATGCTGATGTGGCTGCCCTTTGACCTAGGTGTTTGCATATGCCAAGCATAGAAAAGCCTCAACGTTTTGAACCTTTTTTATTATGATAGAGAAAGGAAAATAAAAAATCCCACCAACACACCCAACCCTCAAATCTAGGGCCATTGTCAATATTAGAGAGTTTTCACTGTCCTCTTTTGCAGTGAAAGCTGAGGGCAGAGCTAGGTGGCTTGGTTTGCTCCTAGTTAAATCGCTAAATTAATGGCATATCATTCTTAAATGTGACTCTGAGATTACCAAAGCGCTCAAAGACCTCCTCTATCGCTAGCCTTGATGCATACAAACCCTAATGAAAGGCTGTGCCTCTCTCTTTGGTTACTTTGGTTTGGTTAAATTCTCTCAAATCGGCGTGGATTTGGGGCACCCCCTTAAAGGACACACCGATGAGTCCACCCGGGTGGACCTTAGACTTTTGTAGGCCTTGCTTTACAGGGCGTGTGTTGAAATAAGAGAAAGGGACGATCCAAGCTTCAGCTCATCTGGGCTTGTTGACTTTTGGAGGCAACCATGATTTCCTTGGTTTGCGTACTCTTTAGATTACAGAGCCTTCTTATTGTAAAATCTAAGATAACTTTCAAGAGTCCTGAAAAGGTTTTTGGCTTAGAGAAGCTTGCCTGAACTCTGAAGGCTGTTAGGAGCCGTTTCTTTTCTGGGTAAGCAAGGAGCATCTTTTAAAAGGCAAAAAAAAAAATCAACAAGCACCTACCCACTCGTACCAAAAACACGATTACTAACACCTCACTCTCTCTCTGCTTAAAACGTGTCCATTGGAAGATATTTTGATAAAAGTGGATAGCATAATTACTACTACACCTTTCTTTCTTACCAGTTATAAATAAGAAGAAAAAAAAAATTCCAAATGAAAAAACAAATAAAATGAAGAAGAGGAGAAGAAACACCAAGTTTTTGGCAGGGCTGTGCATGGATCAGGTCGTGGTAGGCCCAGGACGGGCTTCTGCCAGAACATTTTAGAAACTTTAGTAGTTATTTTATTGACCCGGGCTCAGGTCAGCCCACAACCCATAACTTTTTCAAAAAATATTATCTTCAACAAGATTTGAACTCAAGACCTCCTTGTTAGTTTCATGCATACATATAGGCTGAGGTAAACCAGAGCCCAGCCCTAATAAAGGTTTGGGTCTTCAACTTGGGCCCGGTCCTAATCGGGTTGGGTTTTTTGGCTGAATTTTGAACCAAAACAGGTCAACTTCGGGCTGATCCCGGCCCATGCTACCCTAGGCTTGAGGAATAAACCTTGACCCAAGAAAGAGAAAGGATGTTATGTCCAGGATGTAGCTACGCCCCCTGTGAACGGTATATCCTGGACAGAACATCCTTTCAGCCCTAGAAAATGGGAAAGTATTAATCATGCACTTTTTATTCCACCTATTAAAAAGAGACACCAAATTCAAAAAACAATGATTGGGTGGGGACACGGGGGACAAACAAAATTTTGGTATAGCAGATCCTTTCCCCAAGAGAATATATTCCTCCAGGAACATGGAGAGAATGAGCCCGTAAACAAAAGCATGATTGATGATGGAGCCACAATCAATTTTATGCCCTAGTCGATAATGGAGGATGAGCTTTTTGCGATTGAGGTGATCGACAAAGGCCATATAGGTATTATAAGGTAGATTTGGTCAAAAGGCTGATTTATCTCATAATGCATTTACGGGTAAAAACTGGATTCACTCGAATCGGTGCATTCCTTCTTTGAATTAATTCTTGATTTTAGGGAATGGAGATGAAGTTTGAGATTGTTTGGGTTGACAGTCAATCATTTGTTATAAGTTCAAACATTACAGATGCTTCATGGGGAAGATATCCTAACTATATATATATATATACATATATATCTCATCAACTGTGATCGAAAATTGGTCGCCCCTGATGGGTATCCGTTCGAAAGAATAACAAGAGTTAATTGAAAGAGTGACAAAAATGCTACACAATAAAAGGGTGATTATTCCTTATCAGGCATTAACCAATTTTGTGGTTGATTTAGTGCCAGAAAAGAAAAAGAGGGTAACCTTCCCCAATCTCCATGGACAAGATAATCCAGCAATCAACAAGCCCTGTTATCAGTGAAAATGAGGATACCACTTGGTTTTAAGTAGTTGATATGGAACAAAGTAGATTTATGCATCAGGGGCTTCCCACATGAATCTAGAAAGAATGTCTATTTACAAATACATGCTCAGCCCAGCCACATACACAACTTGCTTTCAATTCATCTGGAGAGAGAGAGAGAGAGAGAGAGAGAGAGAGAGAGGGAGTAGTTCATACACACGAGATTGACCACATCAGAAATTAAGCTGCCTACACTGTGCTACTGTGGCCTCGAGTGGACAGTATGGACACTTAAAGGCGCGCGTGCTACTCTTGGACATCTTCAAGAGTGACTGTTTGCAAAGCACGTGCCCGCAAGGCATCAGCATGGGTGGGTTTTCTACACTAGCTTGATCCCTGGAAACTGGACAGACAAAGATGGAGTGATACTGGAACTCCCTCCCCAAATCTATTGGCACTGGCAACTGCTTCATCTCCTGCCATTCCTGCTTCTTTGCAGCCATTACATTTGCAAGCTTCAGCAGAAGAGGCAACCCTTGGACCCCGGCCGCTATCACCACACTCAAAGGGCTCTCATACGATTGCCCCAGAAGACTGCAGAACTGCTGGATCACCTCCTCAGTCAACTTCTCCCAATGAGTTGGGGACAAAAACTCCACGTATGGGGAGCAGTCGAGCCTTCCTGCCCACAGGAGACAGCCCATGAGTTTTTGGATTTCATCCATATGCAGAGCGGCAAAAGGAGCAAGGTAAGTTCTGGCATATTTGAGTGCATTGGCCCTGCTCTTCTGCAATATCTCCACAAACTGCAACCGGTGGAGTTTCAGCTCAAGACTAGAACCATTCTTTGTGAGCCTGTCACGGTTGGTGGTAGCCCAGTTCAGTGCAGGTTCAAGGTTCCTAGAATTCATGGCCTCAAGTATCTGATACATCTCCAAGAATGGAGCTTTAAGGGTGTTGTTCTCTGGTTCCCTGGCTTCGTTTGTGAAACAGTCCCCAATATCAAACTGGCCTTGCCGAAAGAAATGGCTAGCAATGATCTGGTTTACCGTGTGGATGTCGAAGTCAACATTCCTGCAGGCCTTGGATATGTCTGGATTAAAGGATTTATCAAGAAACTTCGCGTACTTGCTCAACCACACGTTCAGCTCCTTCTGTGACCCTTCTAGCTGTTTGAGTGGGCCCATATCATCCAGTTTCCTGTGAAGTTCCATGAGGATGGTTTTCTCAAAGGATGGAGAAGGGGAGTCATGGAACGAGTGCATTTTTGCCAGTGCCTGTTCGATTTCTCGGCCAACCTGGTCGATTACTTCTTGGGTTTTAGAAGAAGATAGTTTTTGCTTCTTTGCAACACGGTCAAATGTATCTTTGATGGTATTCAGTTCCATTTTCTACTAGACAATAGACTGATGGATTTCCAAATCTGTATTGGCACAACTGATTGAAGTGACAAGATCCTGCAAGAAAGTGATATAAGAGGTGTTTATACATTAAGGACACAATAACTAAATCATGAGCAGGAAAACAAGGAGAATGGTAATACATGAAATGTAATAATACTAAACAAGTTCTTCAACATTAATCGAGGACCTAACCATTGGACAGGATGGCTTCACAGAGCTTCAGAAGTGGTATTTCAACATGGAAACAATAGAAGAAAATGACTTAATTGTCATGTTTGTGATTCACACTTTATATCTTCCGTAGTCTTGCAGTCAACTCCAAAAGCTTCCATGATCACAAGTGGCACACAAGGAACTATGTAATCCCACTTCAATAGGTACTTATAACATGAAAGAAGCCTTAACACTTCAACTGAAATGAAACTCCTAAGGTTAACATGATTATCCACTTGCCGTTGAGCCTCTGAAAAATATCATATAACATGACAATGGTATAACAGAAAATGGATAAGTACTCTGCAAGCCAGATAGCAGTGCTCTCCTCTGCTGGGATGGAGTTTTGTTTAGCTCTCTTCAATGGATGCTTAAATGTTTTCCTCTCTGAAACATGAGTAATAGTCAAATCTATTCCCCCTCCGTCATTGTTCCTTCCATATTTACTGTGGATCCGTAATCCTTTATTTCTCTTCAATGGAAGTAAATGAGGGTCTGGATGCTGACATGGAGGAAATCAGAGCAGCTAATCAAGAAGATAATGAAGACCTACTCTATCAACTTAGTAACCTCGGCATGTTTGAACCAGAGGTTGTCTTGAGAGAACAGTGTCATGATAAAAACTGAAATCAATGGTCCCTTTGTGTCATCTAATGAAGGCCCATAATAGAGATATCTTCCATAAAGTTATCATAAAGGCCTGGACATGGAAGAAAGAGGTCATTGTTCAACCCATAGAAAATGGATGTTACTGGATAAGATTTTAGCACAGAATGAATTTTTGCAAGGTTTGGGAAGAGGGCCCATGGAACTTCAACAAAAACACCATAGCCCTGGCAAACTGGAAATCTGGGATGAACCCAGCTGCAGTGGAATTCAAAGAGGTTGATTTTTGGGTACAGTTATATGGAGTACCCTGGGAATATCATACTGATGCCACGGCAAAGGTGTTGGCACTTAACAAAGTGATTGAGAACATTAAAGAGGGTAGATCATGGTGATTACTTTAAATGAATCAGTTCAATACTTCCATGATCGGGTGAGAGTGAATATTAATAAACCTTCAGTAGAGTCTCTCTCTCAACTATGAAGAATCTGAAAGTTTCAAGGTTCTGTTGAAAGATGAAGGTCTTCTGAACTTTATCTATTAGTGTGCAAAGCTCAATCATGACGATCGAGAGTGTACTCAAAATTTCGACTTTCCAGTGGAGAAAGTTCAAAAAATGAAGGGTAGCATCATGTATGCTCCAAACTACAGAAGAGGCTCAACTATGAGGATGGGGAAAAATTAGGTGAAAACGAATCTCGTGAAAACTGCAAATGGCACCAGGGTGTGGACACATCAGCACCGAAAAGTGATAAGTGCCCCCCAAAAAGTGAAAATCATTTTTCTGTACTGATGCGTCAGCCCCTTTGGTGCCGTTTGCACAATTTTCACGAGATTCGTTTTCACATAATCCAAGCCCATGAGGATGGCTAAGGTAATCCTTTGCTACACCAAATATATTGATGAGGACATCGGGTCTAGGTAAGAGTTCCAGGTCTACTAGAGGCGACGCAAGAGGATTGCACCCCTACTATGGTTTCATTAGGGAGTTTTCTTTATTTTACATGTTCTTTTTATTTTATGTTATATGTAGTGAGGGTACTTTAGTCATTGAGAGTTATGTAGGGTTGTTTTTGTTCTTTTCATAGTTGGGGGTTATTTTTTGGTAGGCATTATTTGTATTAGGGACGTGAGAGTCTTTTCATTATTTTTGTGTAATAAACCTAATCGTGGAGGGAGGCTTTTATATACCCTACGATCAGCTATTTGGGATATGAAATTTTGAATAAAAAAGTTACTGTTCATGACTTGGTCTTTCCCTGAAGGCCACTCCCTTCCCGGGTTAAAGGATCTTTTTCTCTCTCTTCTATTCATCTTTTCCTTTAAAATTTTTCAGATTTTACTTGTTGAAAATAGGGTGTTCCTACGAAAATCGTTTCCAAGCATTCATAAACAAGGTTTGAAGGTTAGCAAGCTATTCCTTACCGTGCCTAGGGCTGAAACAATCCCCTTTGAAGCAATTTACATTAGATTTAATGGCTGTTTGAAGAGTTCATAGCAGACCTAGGGCTGTCCAGGCGTTAAACCATAGAAAAAGTGATCTTACGAGATCACTTCCTGCTCCTTCATTTCAGGGATTTCAATAGTGATCTTTTACAAGGTTGTTGGACACCCTTGCATGATTTCATAGCAGGCCTAGTGCTGTCTAGGCGTTAAACCACAGAAAAAATAATCTTACGAGATAACTTCCTGCTCCTTCATTCCAGAGATTTCAATAGTGATCTTTCACAAGGTTGTTGGACACCCTTGGATGATTCTATGGGTAGTGGGACGCACCCACAAAGCTCAAACCAGATCGCTATCTCTCCAAATCTCCCAGGCTGGGCGTGATTTTGCTGAGAAATAGGGTCTTTGTCTCTCTCATGCCCTAACATTTGTTGAAGTTGTTTCACCAAGGTTTTCCTAACCCTTATACGATCCTAAAGGTAGTGGTAGCCTCCCAAAATCTCAAAACTTGATAAACACAACCCAGGTCCCCCGTAGGCAGGCGGCACTTCATTCTCAGCAGTTGGAAATTTTGAAGTTCTTATTCCAAGCTCTCAGGCTGCTGGTTCAACCATTGTTTAGCTTGATTACTCCTTCTAAGGCTGTTCGATCATCACTTCACTCAAAGTAGGTTGGGTCTCTTTAAATTTTGGTCCTTAATTTTCTCTTTACGTAGTAATGACGTGGAATGTTATGGTATGTGCTTAGGGCTAATAGCCTAATTTTCTAAACATCTCCCTTCCAATTTTAACCCATATTATAGTTCCAAATCATGTCCTAAGCCTGAACTTAAGCTTTTCTTAACAGCTTCCATCCCTGTTTGCTATTTTCATTTATTATTAAATACTTGACCTTGCCTTTACTACTAGTATATCCACAAATTTTCTGGACAGCCCCTGTTAGTTACAATCTCTAGTCTAGCCTGATAAATCTGAACTATTTTCTTAGGTCTCTTTAATTGTCATTAATTTTGTAAACTCTAACTCCCTTCATGCATATGAATATAATCTAAAGAACCACTCTGAAATAGCATGTGAATTTGTGAGTAGGAATCTTGTTTATTTTCCTTGTTATTTTTACAATTTTATTCCTATCTCCTGACCACACACTCACTATCCTACATGCATGCTGCATCATTGTGTTTTTCAAATCTTGATAGATATAGCTCATATGATGTTTTGGGTTCATGCTGCAGTTCTGTTATTTGGCTTCTGAATTTTTCAACAACCACAACAATAATAAAGCCTTATCCCAACTACTTGGGGTTGGCTACATGAATCTTAGTATGCCATTCCACTCTATCTAGGGCCATATCTGCCATTAATTAACAAGATGTCATCTCTCTTCTCACTACATCAACCCAAGTCTATTTTTGCCTGCCTTGTCTTTTTAGTGCCTTCACCTTGCATTGTCTTACTCCTTACTGGCAATCTTTGATCTTGTTGTACATGACTAAATCATCCCAGTTGACTTTCCATCATCTTATCACCTAATGGTGCTACACCTAAGCTCCTGTGAATGAAATCATTTCTAATTTTATCATTTCTCATCTTCCCATTCATCCATTTCAACATCCTCATCTCAGCCACACTCCTTTTATACATGTGTTGTTTGCTGGCTGCACAACATTCTGCTCCACAAAGCATGACTAATCTTATGGCTGTTTTATAAAATTGTCCCTTCAATTTTAATGGTATTCCTTTATCAGACAACACTCCAGAAGCACCTTTCCACTTAAATGGCCCCACTCTAATTCTATGAACAACATTGTCTACAATATCTCCATCGTGAATATTTCACTGGCATAGACTTTCTTTCTTCCCAAGGATCACTGTGATTTGTTGTCCCTCAGCCCTTCAGTTATTTTTTAGGTCTTTTTCAGAACATTCTAACTGTTTGAAGGTGATATATTATATATAGTAATGGGCCTCTGTTGCATATAGGGCATTTGGGAAAGAATACATAATATATTTGTTTGACTTGCTGGTTTTGTCAGGGTGAAATTTGGTCCTTTTTATTGACTGACTTTTCCTTTCTCTTTCTTTAGCTTATTTCTTTTAGTTCTAAAATAGTAATTATATATATATATATATATATATATATATTTCACAAACAGAAATGAACATTCTAGTCTTGATATTATTCGTAGGTCTGGGTGTGGCATGACTTTCACAAAGGTTATTTTGCCTTTTAGTCCTATGTGCTTGTTTATGGTTGATAACATTCAAGTAAATGATTTCAACATGCACAGATCTAGTCATATGGGAGTTTAAAATCCAAGCAACCTTGTAATTATGCTTACATCCCATTTTTTGTTTTTCTTCATGAATAAGCTGGGTTGCTCGTATTCTTTGTTCTGCATTACTTGTGTAAGTTCTCTAAAGCAAGATGATGAACTCTGAAATTAGTTTCGAGTTCCAGAGTCAGAATCCCAGTTGTGTATATAGTTCCATATTTAGTGAAACCTGAAATAAAGTCTCATAGACTCATTGATGTACTTAATTAAAATATAATATTATGTAACAATACTATTATATGGGTTGTATAAACGTAATTTTACACCTTCAGAATATCTCCACATATCAAATGTACATTGGGCATCCATGTAGGTTAGGTATCTTCACAACCATCTCTATTGGGTTCTGGATGTATTAGATTAATCACTTGTACCTTGAACTGTACCTTGTACATGATAACATTTCTATTAAACCTGGAATTGACAGGTGACTTAAGAACCGAGACATGGAGGGGTTTGGTTTGATCCCTGACCTGAATATGCACCAAAGATGGGATTTAACCAGCAAATTGGTCAGCCTGACAGTTACACCACTGAACTGGAACTAAATTAAACATTTTATTACTTTATTAAAATTTATGTAAGCTGATGTCATCTGTAAGCCTTTGGTCTGATCAGGTTGGACAGACCTGTCCTACATGTGGGATCGACCTCCAGTCCAGGTTTTAAATCATTGCTTAGTGGAAATTACATTAATACCACTCTGCGCACTGCAATTACAAAAGCAAGATCATAGCTCTAATACTCTGAAAATCTTATATTTTCTGTTTCTGTAGGTATGATGAAAGAATAAGTTCATTTGCTGAGGAGAAGTTTCAAAGAGACGGTATTGAAGTGCAAACAGGATGTCGGGTTGTAGGCGTCTCTGATAGGGACATTACCATGAAGGTGAAATCGAAGGGAGAAATTTCTTCTATACCATATGGAATGGTTGTCTGGTCTACTGGTATTGGGACCCGTCCTGTAGTTAGGGACTTTATGGAACAAATTGGTCAGGTTCATTTTGTTAAATCTATTCTCTTGTCTCTACTTTGAGTTTATAGAAATTAGCAATGTTTAGTTTATTGTTGTTTGTTTGCTCAATTATGATTTAGGTTTATTTTATATGCAGACCAAAAGACGTACTTTAGCAACTAATGAATGGTTGCGAGTAGAGGGATGTGATCATGTTTATGCTATTGGTGATTGCGCTACTATAAATCAACGTAAAGTCATGGTATGTGCAACCTTCAGTAGGTTGATATTATGTTGTTTGTTGTAGGTGCTGCATGGAGAAGTTTTAATTCTTGACCTTGAAATCCATGACTAGGGCGTCCCATTTTAGTTTTGGGTACTGATATTAATACATTAAAGGCAACTTGGCCAACTTGACCTATCTCAGTTTTCCTCTTGATAAATTGAATTATTTATCAAAAAAAAAAACATTGACCTATCTCATTTTTCCTCTTGATAGGATTTTGGTTTCTACTAAGCATGTTTTCCTGCTTACTAAAGGTTGTGGTAGGCTTAATTCCCACAATATGATTACTAAACATTAATTACAACTATTTAGCATCACTCAGTAAAACCAGTTTCCTTGGTTATTGGAAGTATGAAACTTGCATAACTGGTCTTATCATGCTCCAGTAACTATTTTGTCTCTTTTAGTTTTGTGGTGTATTTGTCTGCAACATGAGACTGGCAGCCCTAGTATTTTTGGTTGTGCTTCAGAATCAATTGTATGATTGTCTATGTGGAGCCCATGTCTGATGTAGAGTAAAGCTTTGTTGAATTGATGAACAGTTACTGCAATTGCTTTTTTTTTTTTGTTGACATGTAACCATTTTGTTATGGGGTAGACAGCTACAGGTCATAGGTTGTGGTAGGACTAATTCCTACAACCATAACTCAACATTAAGCATAATCTGAACAAACCATCAAAAAAAAAAAAAAACTATAACTATTAAGCATCACTCATTAAAACCAGTTTTTTTTTTGTTGTTAGAAGTATGAACTTTGCATCACTGAGATGTATTATCATGCACCAGGAACTATTTTGTGAATCTATCACTTCTGTGGTGTATTTATCTAGGCTACATGAGACTGGTAGCCTTAGTATTTTTGGTTGTGCTTTAGAAACAATTGCATTACTGACTGTGTAGAGCCCATGCCTGATGTAGAGTTCTGCTTGCTCATTGCTCAGTAGAATTGATGGACAGTCAGTGCAATACTCTTATAGCCTGTTTGGCAGCCACCTGTAATGTAATAATTTCATTTGAGTTTCTCAAGGCATTTGTAGCCATGAGGTGATGGTTCCTAATGAACCGATTCAAATTTATACCGATTTGTTAACTACAATTAGAAATAAAGTCATCTTAGGTTTTTCTATAAAATGCAATGACTTATGTTATCAAGCACAAATCATTGCAAATCTGAATGAGTTCATTATTAACCATCCTGTTGTAGTTACAAAAGTCTTGGGAAGCTCAAATGAAATGACTTCATTACTGGTGGCTGCCAAACCCAGCCTTAACAAATGGCAAAAATTAGATTTCATAAGATTATTCGTGGGACAGAACTTAGTTTTCAAAATTTTGGTGTAATTGTTATATAGAATAATGTATTTATTTAAATTTGTTTGATGATCTTATTCTCGAATGCAATTATATTTGATTTATTTAAAATGCATTTAACTTTTTTACAGTATATATGCAGGAATTTTTAACCCTTCAATGAATTCTGATAATTAGTGTAGCTTTAAATAATGCATTCAGTTGTTAAAACTAGTACCCAATAGAACTGGAACTGCACTTAATCAGATTCCTGATGTTGTTATATCTGTTACCTACTATAGTTCTAAGCAAGACTTTTAACTGTTAATGCTGGTATAAGATATGATAGGTTAGTATTTTCAAGAATTAAAATTTTAAACATAGGGATATTTCAATTGTGAACTCTAATTTACATTCTTCAAATTGATAAATCTTACATCTTATATTACCATCATTAGAAACAATAATCTATATATGGAATTTTCCCCAGATCAGCTCAATATTTTGGCAAAATTGCCTTATAATGCCTAAAAGATTAGGTACAATTGAAGTTTGTATAAATAGTTGCAAACGGTGCCAGGGTGAGGACAAATCAGTGCCAAAAAGTGATAAGCGCCCCCCAAAAAGTGCAAATCACTTTTTGGTGCTGATGCGTCAGCCCCCTGGTGCCGCTTGCACCTCTTTGTATGAAATTCATTTATACCTAATCCCAGCAGTAAAATTAATTAGTGGCCAATTTGGTTTTGGTGATGTTTAATTACTTTTTTTACCCTAAATTGATTATACGATAAAATAGGAAACCATATCCCATTCCCGTATATTTTTGTTATTGCCTTCTAAGACTGATTCCAACAATCAACACCTAAAGGTTCTCAAATGTATCAGCACCTTCAAGAAAATAAATGGCAACGGCACTATATCAGAAATCCAAAGCAGTATGAGTTTTTCATTCATTAAACACTAAAAACATCATCTCAATACTCAATGCAAAATAAATCTTGAAGATACCAAGTTGCTTAATTGGTAAAATCTTGGATGTACCTAATTCAAAACCCATCTTCACCTTCAAAGCACCTATTAAGTTTTTATACATATTTTCCAAAATAGAGAAGAAGAAATTAGTTGGAGAAGGAAACCAGGGGTAGTGTTGAGAGATAGAGAACAATTACTATATCGGTAAGGATAAAATAGGAAAGAGAATAGAGATGGAATAGGAAAGGGAATGGGATAGAGAGAGATTTGTGGATTAGGATTATAAAAAGAAAATTTTAAATTTATTAACAGTTAACTATCTCATTCTTTCCAATTTTATTCCTTAAAAAACATATTTGACCACTAATTAATTTTACCTCATTATTTGGCAATTTTGCCATAGGGAAAGGATGTTTTGTCCAAGATTTGGTGTCTAGGACACCAAGGGACTTCATAAGGAATAAAATGGATGGGTGATGCATTTTATTCCATATGATGGCCCTTGGTGTCTGGGACACCATCCTAGACACCAAATCCTGGACACAATATCCTTTCCCTTTTCAAAAAAATTGAACCGATTTTGGTAAAATCCCTTCTTAAAATTTATATTTTTTAAAACCCAAAAATATCCTCTTCTTCCATCTCCTGTCGTCTTCCCCCATTTATGCAAAACTCATATCGTTACTTTAGCTCCTCTCTCTCAGTCATCTCTAGCAACTAATCGGATCATCCTGAAAATCCTAGTCGATTAGAGAGAGATGGAGATGGTGAAACATGTGATTCCAAGTCTGAATTGGGTTCTTGTAGAGAAGATCTCTCCTCCCTCCACGACCTCCATCGATCACGGGCTTCTTTGATTGTGATGGACAACTCTCCATTTTTGAACTCTACTTAACACCTTCTTAACTTTATGTCAACCTAAATTTTTTGGCTGATCACGTGTGTGGACATGATAGTGCCATGTAGGCACAATTTGGTCTTTTATTTATGACCCTAGGCACCAAAATGAATTGAATGTCTAGAAGAATTCGAAAAAATTGAATTCCGGAAGATTTATTTGGCTACCCTTTGTGTTTATGTGCTTTCGATAGGGAGGGTTCTTCCCTTTGTGGGTAATTTCTTGCCTTATGAACAATGATTTTTACAATTCCACCAAAAATGACACTAAGGATGGGTTTGGATTTGTGGAATTAAAATCACCTACTGAATTGAACTTAATGGAATTGAAAACCACAAAATCAAAGTTTGCAGCTTTCTGAATTCTACTATTTGGATGGCCAGGTAAAAAAAGAAGACAAGGAGGACTAAGAAAAAAAAAAAAGAGTAGTGTCGCTTACTACATCTTTAGCAATCTTCTTTTTTCTTGGCACTGGTAAGACTCCTCCGACAGAGGTTGCATCTCTATCATCTTCTTGGACCATCCTCATCCTCTCTCTCTCTCTCTCTCTCTCTCTCTCTCTTGAACCGAATCTTCTTGTTTATATATCCATTATCATCTTCTTACCACATCTGCATACAAGTCCGGGAAGCATGTGAGGTCTCACCATACCTAAACTATTAACCCTTAGCTCTATCCTCCATATCTCTGTAATTTCTAGAAAACAATTTTAATTTCTATAACTCCCCAAAAGAAACCCTAAAAATTTGATTATGTAATTTCTACACCTAACCCAAAAATAAAACATAGCGAACCACAACTGAAACTTTTTCGTTATGGTGATCAAAAGAAAAAACCCAACAAATGTAGGGAAGAAGAGAGAGATTCATAGAGAGGGAGAGTAAGATCTAGCAACAAAAAAATAATTCCTAATGATGAAGATTGCTGCAAGTTATTTGGTTACAGTTGTAGAGAAATAGGGAGCATGCTACACAAAATTTGCCATTTAGAAAAAGAAGAAGAAGAAGAGTAAGAAGAACCTATATACATATCAAAAGGGATTGAAGCCCTAAGTTGAAGAAAATGGAGAAAGCTTCACTAACGTCTTCTTTCTCCGTAGGTTGTCGCGAGTGAAGCCTGAGTTGGAAGACGATGGAGATAGCGCTTCCTCGTTAGGAAATTGGAAAGAACAATAGTTGCCTAAAGATTTCATTTCTGTAGATTTGGTCCTTCAATTTTGAGAGGATTTGACAAATTTCATTTTTGTCCCCCACCAAATGATGGAATTGGAATTGGGTGATGGAAATTATAATTCCACCCCCAATTCCACAAATACAAACGCAGCCTAAGAAGATTAGTAATTTAAAGGAAATAAATGGAGAATTTAAAAGGAACTTACATTTGGGATGATCCCAATCATGCAACGCAGATGGTTACAGAGCTAATACCATATGATCAAGCAAAACTTAATTAATTGAAGGAAAGCCATGATCCACTTCTATAGACTTGATGGACAAAAAAGGAATGCTTGATCCCAACCTTTGGTTGCATCCAAGGGTTGGATCTCCTTCCTTGCTCCCCACACTTCCTAAACCTCTATAAATACAACTAATTTTGTGCAAGAGGGGAGAGAGGCCATTTCTACCAGAAAAAGAAAAGGAAAGAAAGAGAAGGACAAAGAAAAGAGGGGAAAGAAAAAGAGAAGAGAGAATATAGAAGAGGAAGGAAGGATTTTTCCAACCCTTAGGAAGGTTAGTATCCTAACCCCCCCCTTTATTTTTGGCCATGTAGTTAGTTATTTTGATACCTCTATACTGCTATGGATGAACCTTCATAGACTCGTTGATCTCCATTAATGGAGGGACATGGGAGGGACAAATTGGTCTCTCCCTATCAGATTTTCTGACCTAGCTGTAGTGCAAAGATCATAACTCCCTATGTGTGTGGATGTAGATGCTCAAATTCTTAGGGTAGGTCATTAACATAATGACCTAACACCATGCAAAATTTTATTGGGTTTGAACTCCATTTGACCCCTAAAGTGGTTTGTGCAATATCCCTGGTCTGCACTATTTTTGCACTTTGCAAACAAAGACAGTAGGGGTATTTTATTTTTCATTTTGTACTTCGAGTTTTTATATTTTTTGGTTATATTACTCCTTTATATAATTGAATAAATTATTTCATTTCATTTCATTAATTTTTTAATTAGTTTGTAGGCTATGTTCTAAAGCCACTTTTCTACACTACTTTTATCTTAATTTTTAATAACTAACTTGTAAGCTTCATATCTCTCTCTATATATTGAATTTAGATATGGATTTTATATAGTATGTTAAATTATATTTTATGAATACCCGTGTTAAATTACAACCAATTCCAATATGTGTAACTCCCGAAATAGGGTTTGCAACCCAGAGACCTCATTGGTTTTCTACTGGTTTTCCACTTAGCCCACTGTTTGTAAAATGTGAAAGTGGGGGCTACACCCATTGTTTTGACCTAGAATTTTTAGGAGATGTTATTAAGTATCTTATCCACCTGTTTGTAAAATTTCAAGGTCAACAGACACCAATAGGGTGTCCAAATGAGCAAAGAAAGAGGCTGCTAGAATAAAAACATATAGTAAATTCAGGCATTTTTCACTTTTAGGCATGGGAGCCAACCCTTACAAATTATATATCATTAGAAATACCTCTCTTATCTTTTCAAAGACACCAACCATACTCAATTTTGAGTTTTATGGAGAGAGAGATATGGCCATTTGAGTGCAAACTATCTAGTTAAAATTCAAGCATTGGGTAGTAAATTTAGGTGTTTTTCATTTTCAGGCGTGGGGTCCAACCCCTGCTCATTATATATCATTAGATATCACTTGCCCTCAGCTTTCCAAAGAGACCAACCACTCTCAATTTGGAGTTTTTTGGAGAGAGATATGGCTATTTGAGTATGGGTTGTCCAGAATTGACACCTAAAATGTAACCCAATTAAAATTCAGGCGTTGGGCAATAAATTCAGGTATTTTGCACTTTTAGGCATGGGCCCCAACCCCTGCTCATTATATTATTGTAAATATATCTCTCATATTTCTAAAGAGACCAATCACACTCAATTTATAGTTTTGTGGAGAGAGATATAGCCATTTGAGTGTAGGTTGTCCAGGAATGATGCCTGAATTTTAACCCTATTAAAATTCAAGTGTTTGGCAATGTGGACATTGGCGTGCCCACTTCAGCTCACACTTCGGGTGGCCGGCCCCTCTATGAAAGAGAGTTCGGGCTTTTACTTGGAGTCGCCACCAACTTGGGGTTAACTGACTGAGTTGAACGTCAGCACTTCTTTTCCAAACTAGACTTGAAAGTTTAAGGTTTAACTCTTAGTACTAGTCTGAGTTCCTAAGATTAGGGTTAGTTGTTTAGTTGCACTTGGGGAAGGTGTTAGGCACCCCAAATACCCACCTTTTTAGGGTGGCTTCTCCCATTCATATAAGTTTCAAGTTTATGTTCATAATCGTGCTTCGTTAATTGTGAATTTAAGTATTAAAACCTTTTAATGTGAGTTGGGGGTTTGCTGGATTTTTCTCAAGCCTAACGCCTGTTTTTCCAACGCCTAAAATTAATTCAGGGTGGAAAACAGGTGTTAGTTTGTGATCAGTCCATAAATTGTTCTTAATTTTGACATTTTCTACATATAGGAAACCCCTCAAGGTTTTAATCTTTAGAGGGATGATTGATCCCTCTAAATAGCTTGATGTTTATCCTTTTAGGGTTTTGGGTTAACCCTAAAAAAGGAGAGAGAAAGGTAAGAAAATTAAATTTTCTGAGTTACAGACCTAACGTCCGTTTTCCACCTTAACGCCTATTTTTCCATATGCCTGAATTTTAATTCAGGGTGAAAACAGGCGTTGGGAGACTTGACCAAGTAGATACTTTATTGCCACTGTTTAGGGTGTTTGGGTGGGTCCCAACATTGTGAGATCCTGAGTTAGGGAAATAGGAAGTCTTCTAGGGTTACACTGTTAAACCCTATGAGTCTTAGGCATAGGCCACGTGCAGATATAGTCTCCCAAAGTAGGCCAAACAGTCATTTGTTACAGGCCTAACGCCTGTTTTTTGGTCTGATGCCTGTTTGTTCAATGACTAAATTTTAATTCAGGGGAAAAACAACCGTTGGGTGTTAAACCAGCAGCCAGTTTGGGATTTTGGGCCACCCAAGTGGGGCCCGAGGGGTGGAGTTTTTCTTAGGTCTTGGGACTAACCCTAGGGTAGACTCACACTTAACTAAATTTTTGAAAAAGTGATTATTGAGACCCAAGTTTGATGCCTGAAAACCATCCCAACGCCTGAATTCCTATCCAATGCCTGTTTATTAAAAAAAAAGGCATTGGGAGGAAATAAGGGCCCACAGAGGTGTTGATGCACAGGGTTGACTCTTAGATATCAGAAGATGCCTTGGGATAGGTTTTGGGATAATCAAGGCTCCCTGGGGTGGGTCCTAGATCTCAACAACTGAATTTATCCCTAACGCTTGTTTGTCCAACACCTGTTTTTTAATTCACTAAAAAATAGGCGTTAGTTATTGAGAGAAAATCCAACAATTGGATTTCTCGATTTTAGAGCCTTTAGGGTTTTACAAAAATTCTAAAAGTAAGCATGCTCATAGAGGGTATACAGAGGAATAACATATAAAAAATTGAGCTCAAGATCATGCATAGATAATTCACAACAAATTCAGCAAATATTCCCTAAAATTAGGTCTCAAAAGACCCGATTCTTGGGGTCTGTTTGGGGGGCCATCTCGAGGCCTTCCACATCTCTAAAAATCATGAAATTAAATACAGAACACCCTACATATGTCTGTTATAACATAGTAAAAATTGGGCTCAAGCATCCCTCTACAAAATTCAAACAAAAATAGACATCGAAATAGGTCAAAAACAAGAGCAAAGTAGAGGTTGTTGAGCCTTTACTATGTACCCTAATTAGAGTAGTATTGTAGCATAAATTGGACAGCATGACAGTGATCAAACGATGATATTTGAAATGTAGAAGGTGAATTAAAGCTGGGTTTAGGCTTACCTTACCAAGGGTTGGGGGAATTTGAGCTTTTCCTCTTCCTCTTTTTCTCCTTAGGGTTAGGGTTTTTTGTTGCCAATCCCATTCACCATGAATTTGGGGCTATTTATAGCCACAAATTCATGTAATGGAGGGTTAGATGAATGGATAAGGGTTGCTAGATGGAGGGCTAGGATCATCCCTATCCTAATTTTGGTGTAAGGCTAGGATTGAATCTAAGGGTGGGGTTGAGATTGATTTGGAGGGAGAGACATGGATGGGTGACATGGCCATTTAGATGGCTTGATTGGGCTTGTTCTACTTCAATGGAGGGTGTGATGGGGGTGTGCTATTGAGGGTGGATGATGGGAGCTATAGAGGTGACATGGGAGATGCCCTTTGGCATGCTCCCATTACATTCAAATCTAAAGGGGAGGGTCAAAGATGCTTGATGGGAGGTTGTGGGGGATTCAACAAGGATTTGAAATTCATCTACAAGATCCTAGGGTGGAGGATGAGAGAGAGAATCAGATGATTCCAATCCAAAGGCCACCATTAATGGGCTAAAGATGAGGATGCATTTAATGCAAAATATCTCATCTTTAGCTCATTTGACATAATATCTGAATTTTGATCTTTTTGAACCCTCTCGTTGTCGTCACTCCATGTGAGCTCCTGTGCTCAGAAGTTGGTATAGTCAGTGTCATTTCCCAGATGCTCCGATCATGCTGGTCCAGTCAGAACTAAATTACAAAAAGGGCAAGGGGTAAAATCAGGGTTTTTTTAGCCAAAAAAGCTCTTAGATGTAAATTGAAAGGGTAAGATGGTCAAATTGATCCGAGGGTGCCCCAAGGATAGATGCTCCTAGGTCCGGGTGATTCACAGCTTCTAACTGTGCGAGATATAACTGCGCGAGATTATGGTACCCAGGCAGGAAATTAGGTTAAAAACCATTTTTTAAGTAATTTAATAAAATTGTACAGGGGATGTTGTTGTTTCTTCTATAAAATGCCGCCTCGGGCCGTAATCGAAGGGTTTAAAGTCTGAGGAGTTTTTTGAAGTAAAGTTGCTTGACCGAATTAGGTTTCTGTAGCTGATGGAGGCTAAATGGAATTGAATGGCTGGCCACTTCCTAAATCAGGGGTTTGTGAAATACTTTATTAAGGAGATGGGAGATTCTGAGAAAATGGCTCTGACCTCGTTGCATTCCGAGTCCGGCAGAACTTTTAAGGGCATTTCGCGTGTCAAATACAGACAAAACACGCTTTTTCTAGGTTTGGGCAGACATGACTGCTTGGGCCATGGATTTCTGCAAATTAGCATGGATCTAATAGTCTCACGGTTCTGAATTTATTGTGGTGTGGCCACTAATTATCTAAATTTATGATTTTAGGTGCGCTCCCGGGGGTCGTTTGAGCACCTGATTTTGACCTAATTTTTCATGCTTTTTAGAGTATTTGAGGGGATCTTGGTAGATAGATTTTACGAAATCTCTTGCTCCTTAGCTTTTCGAAGGCCTCACGATTTTGAAGGAATGGACACTAATTAATCCTGATTTGGAGGCCTGGAGAGCATTCTAGCTCGATAAGAGCAAAAAGTGAAAAAAATAGTCTTTTGACCTTCTGGTGAAGATTTGAGATTTTACAGAGGTTCGAGACTGATAAACTCTTTTCTCAAACCTGGAGATTTGAAGCTAAGGCCAAGGCTGAGATATGGCGATTGACTTTTCTAGATTCAGAGATCAGATGAGTTTCTGAGAGCTTTAGCAAGGGTCATTTCTTGGTCAAGGTTATCATAGATTGAGAAATTGGCAGTTGCCGTTCTTGAGCAGTGTCCGATCTGTGATAAATCCTTTCGAGAAGAGAGGCTTAGGGGTGCATAGCATTGAATCAAATATCTCGATATATCTTAAATATCTTCCGACATATGTCCATGTCTACCAGGACTGACACGATATATTCATATACCGACACAAAACATTAAGTTCATTATAAAAATTCATTTTTTGCTCAACATGATGTAAGATGTTGGTGTATTTGAGCGAATATTCCCCTTTCACAGTGTATTATTGCCTAATATCAACATTATATTATGATAAAAAATTAAATGAAAAACGATAAATTTCAACGAAAATAAAAGGAGGGAAAGGAAGAAGTTGAAGATAAGAAAGAAGAAAATGAAAATAATCTACTTGTTCCCATATGCTTATACAGTTAGATTATAATATTTTTGTCAACCATTATGTATGCATGTGTATTTTT
>JAOXJP010270657.1:0-20202 GCA_025762735.1 Platanus orientalis | reverse complement strand
ATAGAAAAGTTCATCTTTGATTGTTGACAAGCGTCTCCCTCATAATGGCCAAAAATTCTCAATCATGGTTCTGACTGTAAGTCTAATATCGTGCAATCTTCCTCTTTTAGGAATCAAGAGGAGAAGGATTAAAGGATATTGAAGAGAGCGTAGTGTTTATTTAGTTTACAAGATTTATGTCACTCTATCTCATCTTTACGAGGTTATGCTGATTATGGTACCAAAGCTCAGTATAGTGTTTGTTTGCTTGCTGGGTCACCACTAAATCCATTTGAAGGTGAAATCAGGTCAGGGTTGAGCGTTTATACAGCTAAACAGTGTGTCTTGTCCAACCGTTTTACCTGTCAGTTAAAACCTAATTGTGGACGTGAACTGCAAACTAGGCTCATCTTCTGCGTTATATGTTTGATTTGTTGATGACAACACTGATCACTTCACCGGGGATTTTTATTGATTTATTATTTTTTGTATGGGTTCTATACTTGAAAGAAGTTGCTGCCTATTCTACTTGTGGCCATGTGATGAGAGGTCCGCTGGACTTAAAACCTTCACTTGTTAAGAAGATTCATATTTGGGAAATGGGTCAAATGTCATTGTTGGGCACACTTTCTAACTCTGTAAGAAGTTCTTTAATTCATTTTGTACTTGGACTGAATTTTTGTGTAAACATGCAGATATTGTTGTAGTCCTCTGGTGGACCTTGTACCATTCAAAAACTCAAATCCTGATATTATTTGCAATTTCTTGTTATTCGTCTGTATCTTTTCTCATTCCTTGAACATCTCTTATAGAAAGTCTCCTAAAGTACCGTGGCAGATTTCATCTTTCAATTTCATTGAGTTGAAGAACAATTGAACTGTAATCTTACTACCGTGAACCACCATTGTATCATTACTAAATAACAAAGTGAGTCTCCTAAGAGGTGGACGCAAACCTATCCATAAATTCAAAATTTGTTCAGTGCTTCAAAAAGCCAAATTTCACTGGATGATGAGTGTTCATCTGCATGTCCGCCTGTGAATGTACAAACAGAATCACTCATTTCCCCCAGTCTCGAGTCGAGAGAGCAACCCCAAATCTGCCCCGGAAGTTAAGTCCAAACCTTGAATCAAATAGCTCCGTGTCTCCTGGTTCTCACCTCCAATATCCCAAAAGCATGTCTTCTCGGTCTTCTACTTTCTGCACCAGTTTATATTTTTCGTCTTCAACAAGCTCTGAGACCAGTCAGCAGCTTGGCAACCTGCCCTTTCTCCCACAACCCCCATCTTGCAGCCAGCCCATTCCAACTGTTCATTTATCAAAATCTCCTTTACTTTTGAGTGGGAATTTTAGCAATTGGTGTGATGAGGAGATCTCAGAGGATCTGGTGAAGGACTTTCTTAATTTGCCGGGAGATGCTTTGGATGGAAGCTTTTATAGAGCAAATGACAGTTTGACATTTTCAGAGCAGATGGAACTACAAATTTTGTCTGAGGAGCTTGACATAGCTATCACAGACAACACAAAAAATCCCAGGCTTGACGTGAGTAAATTTTACCCACATCTTTTCACATATTTCTCAAAGATATTGATAAAAAAGTATTTCTCAAATCTTATTTTATTCTATTTTTTTTTTGTTCGCTCCCCCCCCCCCCCATTACTGTTTATTTTTATTGTCACCGAGGAAATCTAAGTTGCCTTCAGGTAGAGTATAAGGATCTACTAATGAGATCACAGCATCTTTGTTACCAAGGAGACTTCCTATGCCAAAAATCTATCTGACTGCAGGACTATTCAATTATCGACCCTTTTCTCGACCCT
Source organism: Platanus orientalis (assembly GCA_025762735.1). Lineage (NCBI taxonomy): Eukaryota > Viridiplantae > Streptophyta > Magnoliopsida > Proteales > Platanaceae > Platanus > Platanus orientalis. The sequence goes on along the minus strand of JAOXJP010270657.1, from coordinate 18,402 downwards.
TAACCATATATTCTGACTGTCTAGAAAATGGGATGTATTGGATAGTCAGGGTTGTTCACTTGGGTCAAATTTGGGATATGATATCTCAAGGGGAAACCCATTAAATGGTGGGTGCCTTTGCCTGCATGTGTGCCATTTGGACTGCTATGCCATTGACAGGCTGCCATGTTCTATTCAATGAATACCTTAGCGTTCCCCTGTATTATATGGTACATATCAATTTGCTTGCAATATCTTACGATGGACATTGATGTTTCTCTATGTAGGAAATATACGAGGCACCGCAAGTTTCATCAGCTTTGACTCCTGGATTGAAAGGAAACCAGAACTATCAGGCTGTGCTCCCACCTGTTGATGGTCAGATCCATTCAAGCCAGCTCACTCCTGTGGCTACAGCTGTGCACAAGCCAAGAATGAGATGGACGCCTGAGCTTCATGAACGTTTCATAGAAGCTGTCAACATTCTTGATGGGGCTGAGAGTAAGCAAATTTACGTTTATTAATTTAACAGGCTATAACATGTTTTCCATCTCAGAGGGACAATATTTAAATCTTGATTTCTTTCCTTGTTGGAATTGAAACAAAATTTCAAAATTTCAAGATTCCAATCGAATACTGGATATTTTGTATGAGACTTATCTGAAATCGGTCGAAGTTTCAAAATTGCTTGAAAGTGAATTGAAGCTCTCAAATTTTTCTTGAAGTTTGAAACCTTGCACAATGGCTCACATGTTTCATTATGAAATGTAGAGGCTACTCCAAAGGGTATATTGAAGATTATGAATGTTGAAGGATTGACCATCTATCATGTGAAAAGCCACCTGCAGGTAGTGTTATTGATTCGTTTTGTGGGTTGAATTTCAAATTGTTTTAGTTGCTATTTCATATATGCTTAAATTTCACATGGGACTGTGATTTGCAGAAGTACAGACTGGCGAAGTATATTCCAGAGATGAAAGAAGGTAAAAAATCTCAATTACCAAAAGAAAGTTGTGTATTCTGAACTTGGAAAATGGTATTAGTTTGCATGCACCTACAAAGGAGAAATTATAAAATGTTCAGCCTTTATCATACATGTTTCCCTGCTTCTCAGTCCATACTATTCAATAGATGGACCACCTCTTGGATAAAATATGGCATAACACAAACCTAAGAAAGAATAATTGGGGACCAGAGTATATTACTTGAACAAGTCAATTAATAACCATTGTGGTTGCAGTTTGGAAAAACAAAAAAGGTATATGAATTAGGTGCTTTAGAGACTGATTGGAGTCTCTTAACATTTCAATAAAGGAAAACCACTTATAAGACGATGGGAGAGGTCCATTTTTTGGGTGGTCAGCTGTGTTTTCTTTGTTGGGTCTATGCCTCATCCAAGAGCTTACCCAGTAAGCAAGCAGTCTAGATCATTTAGTTATTGGGATACGTATGGTGCATAGGTGGTTAGATGATAGGGTTGTGGTTATTATAGGAAGAAACTAGGATGAAACATTCCCAGGTTTTTGGTTAAGTGGCAAGTGGGTATACTAGACAATCCCAAAGATTGTAATTCATGCTGGCTATGGGTCCACACTAATAATAATCATGGTTCAGTCACTCCACACACCCGAAAAAAATACTGTTTAAATCAATTAAAATGCAACCAAACTACTCAGAAATTCGGTCTGGTTGACTGATATGTAAACCTTAGCTAGGGTTCTCCGACTCTAATGGTTATGTGAGAAAGTAGTTTGATCAGTGCACTAAATAATCCCTAAGTTCTGTAAGAAAGCGATATCACTAACCCCTCCAATTGTCCAATCAGTTTCTCTGGTTTAACATAATTGTAACTCAGCAGAAAAATATATGATGAAGAAACTCTAAGTTATTGATACTTATCTCTTAGAGAATCTGTTGTAGAGACTTGAAAGAGATCAATTACTCCTTACCTTGACTTTAAATGAAATTGGTAACTTCCTAAGCTTGACTTGAAGTATGACTTGAACTTTGGGAGTGATGTAGAACAACCCAGGGATAGGCTGTTAACTAGGGTAAAGCAAGGATTAACTAGGTCTAGATAAAGGTTATTTTCGAACCAATAGGGACTGGTTTATATGGCACAGTAATGTGTCAATTTAGAGACTTGAAACAAGGTATCTTAAGGGTTGAATCAGTGTGCTAATGGAGGCTGTTTATGGGGCAGAACAGTGGTTAACTTGAATGGTACTCGTGGGTTACAGATTTAGAAAGAGGCCTGGTCATGGACAAAAGGTTTTCTGGAATAGGGTTTTAAATAGTTTCAAATCCAGGGCTGAAATCAAGCTGGAGAAGACTGATTTAACAGAGATGAATCAGGTTAAACAAGACAAAACAGAGGCAAGGATGTAGGCTTAAACTGGAGCTATAACAGGGCTGAAAGGGATAGTTTTTCTTAGTAATGGTTTGAGGGATTTTAGCCGTTACAGGCGTCAATAGGACAGTGGTTCTTGTTTTCAGATAGAGGATCATATTAGATGAAATTTCTCCTGCTGCTGCAAGGTAGTACACACCTGGATTGCTGGTTTTCAGACCACAGCAGTCTAGGGATTGAAATCTTAGGGTGCCGCAGGGATCTATCCACAAGGGTCAGGGTTTCTTGATGGGAAACAGTAATGGAAAGAATGGTGGGAGTCAGCTGCAGGTAAGAGGATGAGTTTGCTATGGGTTATCAAGGGGAAGAACAGCAAAGGGATGGATTGGGGAAGGGTTTACAGACCTAGGAAATTCAAGGAGTCATTCAAGAAGAGTTCTTGATGGGAAAACTTTAGGGAAAGATACAGGGAAGGTCTGTTTACAGATTTAGGTTCCAAGAACCTAATCAAGAATGAATCTTGATGATGATTCTTGAAGATCTTTAATGGTTGAAGGTAAAACAGCAAGTGAAATAACATAGAAAAAGAAGAAAAGAAAGAAAGAAAGAAAGAAAGAAAGAAAGAAAGAAAGAAAGAAAGAAATGATGTTAATTAGAGAGAGAAGAAGAATGGAGAAGAGGGGGATATGGGGAGTCCACAGATACACCCAAGAAGAGATGCATGCCCATTCGTGGGACTCAAACAAACCACTTTTTTCAAATATTCCAATCTGATTACAATCGTAACAACTATTCTTTATATAGACTTGGACCCACAAGACTCCTGAACCAGATAGGACTCTTGATTCTTTAATAGATTTTGACTTAAAAACCTTATCCTACCTAGACATATCGACCAACCCTAATTCATCCACTATTAGACTTAAAAATAATTCTTTAAATTGCATCCAAGACTAGGACTAAACCCCTTAATACAAAGACTCTTGATTATATCTCCTAATTACCCTTTCCAAGGCCTTTAGGGCCTGGTTACAAATAACCCCAAGATTAATCTAAGAAAACAAATATAAACCCAAGCCTAAAATTGAAATGGCCCTAGAATAAACAAACCCTTTTGGAAATGACCCTAACTACTCAAAACAACCACTTCAGGGATTTTAGGCCATTTTCTTTGGGGTTTATGCCTAACCATGATCTTCCAACTTTTTTTTCTTGACAAAATATGCTTCCGCATCAGGGAGACTAGTCATTTCCCCAAGTAAGATTTGGACCCTAGAGAGTTAGCAACTTTCTGAAGTTAGCTAAAAGTATGACTTGGACTTGAGAGAATTAGTAGTTCCCCATATAAAGCTGTTGCCCATCCTATTTTGACTTATCTACTGAAACCCCTGATTAATAAAATATATAAGTGAAGGATTGCCAACAAATGATAGAAATACCCCTGCTGCTTTAGCACTTAAAAATAAACCATGAAAATTAATAAACAACTATTCTAGACCTGCTACTTAACATTTAAGGAACTTGTAAACACTTAAACATAAACAAAAGACTCCAAGTAGATTTATCCAAAAAAAAAAAAAAAAAAAAAGACTCCAAGTAGTCCACACAATCATTCTTGATCATCCAACACCATTCTCTAATGACAAAGTTGCTTCCCATGCTTGTGAATGCTCCTCCATCAAAGGGCATCCCAAGAACCCATTTAAATTGTGAGATTGTTAAAAAAATCTCCTATAAATTCAACACAGGAGCAGTTTGGGAATCTTTGGCTTAATTTTTTTGTTTGGCAATCGAAGCTAGCTTAGTTCATTTTATTTAATCTGGAGTTTATTTTTGTTAGCCAATTTAAGGGTTATGTTCAATAATAAGTAAAATATGTTTTTCTTTAAGTTGAGGGTTTAGGGTTTAATCAAAAGTAGGATTGAGTTAAAAATTCTATATCTATATTTTCTCTGTAGTTTTTATTTTTGAGGGTCAATACTTGTGAATTTGACTTGATTTTAGTGTCATGTAAAAGGTTATTCAACTACCTTTCAAGCAAGTCCTAGATCTCGCAAATATGATTTGATTTGTGAAGTTATGGCCAAAATACTAGCAAGGTATCACTTTGTGATGAGAAGTTACATTTTAATTATAAATTTAGAGATTAATCTATGAAACTGGATGGGATGGAGTGAAGGATAATTTTATGATGAATACAGTTGAAGCTTTGGCTTAATGGGTTGGTATGATTCCAAACTTGGGAGCTGATAATTCCTTTGTCAATTATGCAATGTGCTGATTTCTAGCTGACCCTGTAGGTGCTGATTGTTAGAGTTTCATTGGTTCTGATTCCTTTGGATTTATCTTATCCCTTTCCCTTCTATTTCTTTTTTTCATTTGTTTCTTGCCTGCTGAATTTTTCTTCATTATCATTAATCTAAATTTTGATTCTTATTATAGATCTAAAAGTCCAACTTTAAACCTGACAGTTGAGACATGCTTCTCTGTCCTCTTGATAGATCCTGCATTAGTTTGGTATTAAATACAGGTTTGCATGGGCTGGGTCCAGGCAGGGCCTTGCTAAGTCTGGGGCAGGGCCTATTATTATATATTTCGTACTCGGATGGGCCTAGTCTTGAGAAAAGTTCAGTCCTCAAAGGCATGTGGCCCAACTTCAATATATGGGCCTCGGATTGGCCCAAGGCCCATTAATTCACTACATATAGCTAAAATTTCTAAAAAATAACCTATATAATTAATCTATAAAGCCTTGGGCCTTGGGCTGGGCCATGGTAAGCCCGAGCATGGCCCAAGCATAAGCCGGGCTTATACTCAGGCCCAGGGCCCAGTTGGGCGTAATATTGGGTTGGGCCTTTTTGGACTGGGCTGGGCCAGGCTTGAGATGGCCCGGTGCTATGTTCAGCCTTAGTATTAGAGCCCGGTTTCAACACCCATGGCAACTAGGAAGTGGCAAAAACTATAGGAGAAGTGACAAACAATCAGAAAAATGATAATTCTTATTCAATTACTGGAACGAGTTGGCATTTTTATTTGATAATGTATCAATGCTTAGAGATATGGAGAACTAATAGTTCTTCAGTGACAATAAATCTGATCTAATAGTTCTCAAGCGACTATAATCTACATCCAATGGGAGTTGATATTTTAGAATTTTAGGGTATGGATGGTAATGATTCGGTTTTTCATAAAGATGATCCAGTGCAGACACCTCAATCAAATCTTGGACCCACTCAGGGAGTGGCATGTGGTAGACATCCCACTCCTTGAGCTTTTATGACTGTGGTTGTACAGAAGATGTTAGATCAGGGAAGACCTGAACCAGGTAATGCGTTAGGTGAATCACTATGAAGGTAGAGGTTTTGGATTATGTAAGCTGATTGGATCGTCTAGTGTTTGTTGATTGGTCTGCTGCCCTCGATGAATATTGAGTAATATGATAGGATAGTCCTATACGTGAAGCTGAAGCTTGCGGTATATGACAAAATCTAGTGGAATGTTGAAGATCCTCTTTGTAGGTTGGGACCATAGTTACTGGAGCGAGCAGCGAAAGCAAGAAGCGGGAAGGGAGGCTCAATAAATCCTTGGGAAATGGGAAGTGAGAAACGATTAAGAAGCGTTTAGAGAGTGAGGAGGAAGAAATTGGGGAAGCGAGTAAAGTGCAATTTGGAAGTAACTTCAAACCCTTAGAAAAAAAATTGTAAATTGACTAGGAAATGAAATAAAAATAATAGGTGAATTAGTTATTACTAATAGGAAATAAATAAAAGAAAGTCTTTGACTATTAAGTATATGATGTGGACATTGGAGCCATGTGGGATCCACATGTGGTTTGGTGGGGTCCATGCGAGAAGACACCTAGTGGGTTAATAGAGTTTAGGACCTAGGTGACATTTTAATTTTTGTTTTTGGGTATTTTCGTAATAAAATGAGGGAAAGTCGATTGAGATGATTTGGGCATGTGCAATGAAGACCATTGACTACATCAGTGAGGAGGAGTGAGACAATGCAAGTTGAAGGTGCTAGAAGGACTAGAGAAAGGCCAAAATTGACCTGGGTTAAAGTAGTAAGGAGGGATATGGAAGCTTGTAATTTAACGATAGATATGGCCCTAAACAGAGCAGAATGGCGGAACAGAATTCGTGTAGCCGACCCCAAATAGTTGGGATAAGGCAGTTTGTTGTTGTTGTTGTAGTTGGAGTTAATGGTGAGAGCCCTAGAGAGAAATGTAGTCTGATGGGAAGAATTGCACCTTCAGGCGTAGTTTGGAGATCTCTACCATCTTTTTAGAATATATTTAGGGTCGTGAAACTTCTCGAGGCATGAAAGTTAATTAATGAAGGAAGTTCTTACCAAGCTCCCAACCATGGATGGTATAACCCTTGTTGACAGTGTAACGTATAAGGGATTCAGCATCAGTGGAATTCCAAGGTCCTACTGCAGATCCAGAGACAATGGTCCTGCCACTGAGTGCATTTAATCCAAAGATAATCACAGCCCTGAATAAGAAAAGAGACAACAGCATAAATGCACAAGGAAATGGATTTGTGTGAATAAGTGAATCAGTCCAATTCATCTCCTAGTGAAAACCAGTTTATATTCACAAAAATGAAAAATAATGACAAAAATCTTGGTACCCAGTCTTTTTGAAGAAAGTGTTCAGTTCATCCCATCTATACATGGGTAAGCACCCTTGAGTGAAGCCGAACATCTCGGAACTGTTTTTAACAAATTGGTAACAGCGTTGATGTCCAGTCTCATATGTCACCTTATCTTGCAAGGTCCCACCCAATCTAATCTTCAAGGGTGAAAAAGCTGCAAAATTATCCAAGTAAAACTTCTATCTATGAAAGATGAGCGAAAAAAATAAAAAATCAATCAATCCAATTAAGAGCAAAAGCTGCTTATTTTTTGAAGCTATCTGAATCTCAGGACTCGATACCTTTAATGGCATTCAATAAAATTTGGTTGTAAAGATCCTGCACAGAGCAAAAGATGAAACAGGAAAATTTTCAAAAAAGCATGTCAGGCTATTATTTGTATCACTTCAAATCATCAAAATCAGAATTTATTCCTTGAAGCAGAGTATCTATCCACACACAAACTACCAGATTACTCTAAGCGTGAAACATATGAATAATCCAAATAAAATAATAGCGAAAGAAAGAGAAGCTTAAGCAGAGAGAGATTACAATTTAGATTACCCATACCCAAATTCTTTGTCTCAAACCTCTAACAACTTCAAGCCATTCAATACCACATAAATACTCCCGTAAAGGAAAACCACAAATAAGCAGAAGATCAGATTAGACTTTAGAAATCCACATCAGAGTATCTCATATTTATCATCCATATTCATCAAATCTCATCAAAGAGCCAATCTGATAATGTTTTAATAAAAAATTAAAAAACAAAAAAACAGAGAACTCTACAGCAAAATAAGGAATATCGTTAAAATAACCAGATGAAAAGGCCTCTTCCAGACCATTTTTCAATGACGAATCGTGCGATTTATACTACTCCATCCACGGAAAAAATCGCGAAACAAAATGAACAAACAAACATACCAGATTGAGCAGAGAAGCACGACCCCAGCTACAAGTCCCATAGTCACATTTTTCTGGAGGCCACCAATCCAATGTGGTACAAATGAAATCATCATCTATTCTTCCAATGGCAGCCGTTCCATTAATAAAAATAGTCCCTTCAACAGTTCCAGCTCCTCCTCCCTTCTGTGAAACTACAGTTATGGACCTGTGAAAAAAGAAACCCATCCACAAAACCAAAGCCAGAAGCTGAACCAAAGAACCCATTTCGGGATTCAAACTAAAGAGCTAGATCTCAGTCTCTATCAATGGCTATTGAGGCCATGAAAGTGCAAAAGCGAGTTAAATACAGAGCCGCCCATTGGAGGGGAAGAAACTATTAGATAAGAGTAGAGACAAAGACAAAGACAAAGATAGACACAGTATTTAAGTTGTGACCACATCGCGCAAAGAAGAAGATTTTGAAATCTTTATTTTCTCGAGGCCTGAGAAAACAATAATTAACATTAACATTGCATGGTTGGTTCTTCTTACTTTGTAGAAAGACTCTTGCTTTGCTTCCATTCAAAAGAAACACTATTTCGGTTGAGAAAGTGGGCCTCCGCTATTGAGATTTACTTTGCTGAACTGTACTCTTAATTAGTAAATTAAGATGCTGATGGAGATATTACTGAGGTAGTTCTTATCTGTTTAATGCATTTAAGCAAAACTAATCTTTCCTTCTTTGTTAATTTCTTACCAAAAATTAATCTTTCCTTTTTTAATTGTTTGCTGAGAAAAGATCTGATTTTTATGCCTTTTGGTTTAGCTTTATGCTTATTCCACATGGGAAAGCCGTGAGGAAGCTGGATTGCAACATCTATGATGATCAAGCCCCACTACATTTTCACTTGAGTACAGATGAAGATTCCTTGACTTGTCCATTTGAAGGTCATAGCCTGTGGTGTCTGAGGCTTGAAGTTTCCCTTCTTTTTCTTCTAATCTTGAGGTTGGATTTGGTGAAGCTACATACCAAAACCACCAACCCCTCATCCATAAATGTTGATTTTTAAAGCTGACCCAAACCTAATACCCTCCGATTGGGACTTGTTGACCAAAGCCTCTTAACAACTGCCACTGGAACCACTCACAAATCAGCCCTATCTCTTATGTTGAAAGAAACATTTGATTGGCTATATAACTTGGATATCTTTTGGTAAAAAATTTATTAGAACCAACCTGGATGTAGCCAATCCGGTTGGGCCATACTAGGTTGATCCAATGATGTAACAAATTTCAGTGGTTGACACGTCGTGAAAATTCAACAAAACTGAAAAGGTGAAGTTCAGTATGTTGCTTTTTTGGATACGTGTTAACCACCAAAATTTGCTACACTTTAACTGAACTTCAAAATCTGGAGAGGATAATAACTCGTCCAGGTCAATTAGGCCCACCAGTCTGATTCGGAAAAAATAACCTAGGTTTACTGGTTTGACTGGCCGATCCAAAGTGGATTTTACAAAACCGGGTGAATCAACCAATTGAAGCATTTATGTACAACATTGTTTGGTCAAAATCATTTAAAAAGAAAAAGAAGAGCTTAATGAAAGGGGTTTTTTTTTTTTTTTTGTTTTTTGTTCATGGATCAGGGTTACTATTTCCAGTGTGATTTGATTCTGGCTAAGGAGATAAAGAAGTACACTACATATGTAAGATTTATCTTACGAAGAATCCTCTGACCAAGAAAAAAAAGAACTTCTAACAAACCCGTGACGCCATGACATAATGAATACCCTATGTGCAGTTACCCCTCTCAAATGCAATCTGCCGGACGTCACTAAAAATTAGGTGAGAACTACTCTTGTGAGAACTGTGAAAATGGCATCAGGGTACGGACACATCAGCACCAAAAAGTGATACGTGCCCTCCAAAAAGTGTAAAACCCTTTTTGGTACTGATGCGTCAGCCCCTCTGGTGCTGTTTTCATGGTTCTCACGAGATTCGTTCCCACATAATCCAAGCCCACCGGACGTATATCATCATTTCATACTCCATATCTTGTGATGTCGTTTTCTAAGGCCGGCCCTAACCCATTTGAGAAGCAAGGAAGGACAAAAGGAGGTATATGAAAAGCAAGTTAATTGGTTTCTTGAACTTAAGGTTATAATAGTTAAGCACACCTTATTCGACTGAATACCTAATATTTGTCCATCATGTTGTTCCATTCAGAATTAACCCTCTCTTGAAGGAAAAAATACATATAATTGATTCACCAAATAAGAAACAATGGGCTGTTTTTTTACCCAAAATGTCCAATTATGTGTAAAATTATTTGGATTGCAAAGGTATAACCAGTATAGAATCAGCTAATCGAATGGTAATGATCATCATGTAAGGTCTATAGCGAATAATGAGAATACCGCTCTGGCGGATTTCTCAAGGTTTGGAAGACTCCAAGATTTGTCAAACTCCAAAAGACGGGCTGGGAGACATGCTGGGTTTTTCATATTAATTTCAAATTTTGAAATTCAAAGATTCCCAACTCATGACTTGTCGTAGATTGCAAGAATCCCTCTCCTATACAAGAGAAATTAAGTCTTGTCTCATTCAATCCTTATTTTTACTACTTGTTATGGTATCAGAGCTCCACACAAATAAATGTATGTGAAGTCCTCGCCTCCTTGTGTTTTTTTCTGGTTATTGAGTTTGATCCACTCACCAACATGAGTTCCTCAACATCAACAAGTACCCATATTCATTTTCTCTTAATGTTGGCAACTTTGTTTCGATTAAGTTTACCTGGAATAACTATTTTCTATCAAAAACACAAATGTTTGGCCAAATAGAAAGCTAATATATGATAGACTTCATCAATAGAGAAGTCGATCTTGATATTGACTGAGACGATCACCACCCTAAATGGGATAGATATAAACGACCAGAAGGATATCATGAACCCAGACTTCCAAAACTTGGAGATACTTAAATCAATAGTTGCGTGGGTGGATTACCAGCCCCCTAAATGAAGATGTCCTTCGTCTTGTGGTTGGTCTTGATACTGTTGGATGTGTTTTGGATAACACTCAATGAAGTTGTTGCTCAAGATTCACAAGAGCGTGAGTTCTACTTGCAACAGAAGATACATCATGTACGAAATGATACGTCACCTCTCTCATGTTATGTTAGAGAATTTAAAATTATATCTAACGATTTGACTACGGAAAACCAATTGATAATCGTAAGAAAGCATTTTGACTACTCAATGTGTTAGGCCATGAAAATAATTAGTCATTTGTAACTATTATGCTTAAACCACCAACACCCTCCTATAAAGAAATTATTCCTTTACTTTAGAGTCACAAAGCATGGACTGTATTTCATGACTTTGAAAACGTCCCACAATCAGACGCTTTCATGGACCAATAGAATAATAAAGGAAAATTGCTTAATAAAAAGGGATGGTAAGAAGCTAATAATTTTTCATCAAAGGGCTGTGGGTTCACACAATACAAACAAAACAACAAAGACAATGGCTAGAATTATATGTGGAAAAATACAAGAAGAAAAACATGGTAATAAGGGTCAATTGTCAAAATCTATTGTTGCTCATGATACTTACCTATGTTGTCCAATTTGTGGAAAGAAATGACACACTACTTTAAAAGGTTGGCACAAATTCGATCAAGTTTATACTCTTGACAACATACCAAAAGCATTGGCGATCATTACTATTAGGGATAGTCAAGATGCAGCGTGGTTCCCCGATATTGGGACATCTGCACATATGACAAGTGACTTAAATAAATTAGTCAGTGCCTAAATCTATCATGGAATATTATTATTAATGGATATAGTCACACACTACATATAATTCATACTAGTAATACTATTCTCAATATAAGAAATGGAAAACTCAAGTTAGGTAATGTGTTTTTCTATTCTTGAATAGGAAAAAAAAAACATTTCATTTAGACAATTTACCAATGATTATCCTTGTGTGTTTGAATTTTTTGTTGGTTTTTGTGGTAAAGGACGGGAATACCCAAAGAATAGTAATAGAAGGAACTAGAAGGTGCAATATTTATGCCTTAGACATGCCAAAGCTTCGAGCTCTTTTATCTAATAAAAATCACTATGTAACAAAAAGAAGTATGACATTGTCAATTTGGACATCTCTAGTCCAAGGTGGTTCAGTTTTTAAATAAATCTTTTATTCAAGTTAGCTCATGGAATAAGCTTGGTATGGCTTGTAGTAGTTGTCAAATTGGAAAGGCCTATCATCACATTTTCTTTGCTCTATGAACTTTTGTAATGAACCCCTAAGTATTATTTACTCATATTTATGGGGTGTGACACCTATTTTATCAAATCAAAGGTTTCGTTATTATGCTAATTTTATTGATGAATGCACTAGATTCACTTGGTTTTATCCATTAAAGAGGAAATCATATTTCTTTAAGATTTTTTGTAGTTCCAGGCTTTGGTTGAATAGAAATTTAATATAAATAAATAAATATTTTCCAATTTGATGGTGAAGGAGAGTACAATGATGCTAACTTCCAACGCTACTTGGAAAATAATAGGATTCTTCACCATGACTCTTGCCCAACCTAAGCAAAACAGTTTAGTAGAAAGAAAGCACCGAAACAACACTGAGTTAGGGCTCACCATGTTGACCCGTGCAAGAACCAAATAGTACTACGTTAAAGCATTTTCTATAGCCATGTTTCTTATCAATAGATTCACATCCACAGTTTCAAATATAGAATCCCCATTCCAACAGCATATGGGAAAAACTCCCTACTTTGACTCGTTATCGGTCTTTGGCAATGAGTGTTCTTCTTACCTCAATGATTATACTATAGATAAGTTTAGGCCTAAGTCCCTTATGTTTTTTTTTTTGGTTCAACACTAAACATAAAGGGTATTGCAGTTTATACTCTCATTCAGAACAATTTTACATATCAAGGCCTGTCATATTTGATAAAAATAAATTTCTTTTTGCTAACCCTGATGCCTGACATAGTCTTGGATAGGAGAAATTTGAAGCCACTTCATTCAAAGAGTGGGTGGATGAACTCCAACCTTAGGTGCCTACCCTTCACCTCTCTTCAATGGACCCAAAGGATATGCCTTCTTCATCACTTGAACCGAGTACAATATCTCCAATATAGCATCTTGTGTTGCATTTCCCACTATATTTCATCAAAGTAACCTTGATGAGAGCAATGATCTTAAAACATTACCCTTTTTTTTTTAATAAATGATCAAACTCCATAATCTATGACTAGTGCCATTGATCATGTGTTAGTAGAGGGTGGCACTCAATTCATCTCCATCTAATGATGATAAAAGCTTACTGCATACCCACTTCCATCATTTGAAGTTTCTAATTCAAGCCATGTGATAACAACAATGCTTAAGGTTAGAATTAAGTAGTCCAATCCTCACTATACCAATCTAATCCTTACCAATATTCCATCTAAACCAAAGATTATCAGAACTACCATAAAGCATCCTGTGTGGACTGCAACTATGCAAGAAGAACTCAATTCTCTTCATCAAAACAATATTTGAAATCTAGTGACACATGAGAAAAACATGAATATCATTGGCAGCAAATGGGTTTATAAAACCAAACTTAAAGTCAATGGAAGTCTTGAGCACCTCAAAGTGTGACTGATTGCGAAGGGGTGTAATCAAGTTAAGGGGATAGATTTTTCTGAGACCTTTTCACCCATAATCAAACCAGGAAGCTTACACATCATTCTTACCATTATCATTATGAACAAAAGGGACATTTGACAGCTTTACATGAAAAACAAGTTCCTCCATGACTATTTTTAGGAACTGATATTTATGGAATAACTGTCTAGGTTTATTGATTCACATTGACCAACTCATGTATGTCATCTTAAGAAGGCATTATATGGATTTCATCGCGTAACGAGATCCTGGTTTGATTGCTTTAGTGGCTACCTCCTATCACTCAGATTTTACTGTAGCACACGATTCTTCCATGTTCATATGATGAAGCACTTAAGGAATATTCATTATTCTATTATATGTTTATGATATGATCATCATTGGGGACAATCAAATCTTCCTCAATTGGTTTGTCACATGGCTCAGATGGATGAAGGATTGAGGCTTTGTGCATGATTTTCTCAGGATTGATGTCACTCGTTTTCCTAGTGGTTTACACTTGTCACAATATAACTATGCTCAAGATTTACTTGAACAGGCTCAAATGCCAAGTTGTAACCCCATATTTACATCATTAACACAAAAGAAGCCCATTATAGTATCCACTTCACTCTATCAAGATGTTGCAACCTATCAAAGCCTTGTTGGTGGGTTACAATAATTAACAATGACAAGACCAGATCACTCATTTAGTGTGAACTATGTGTGTTGATTTATGGAGAAACCAACAATTGATAATTTTCAAACCATAAATGGATCTTTCAATATGTGAGTGGTATTGTCACCAATGGAATTCAGATTTGGGCTTCTTGACCGATGGAGCTATGTGCTTACTCCAATGTTGATTGGGCCGGATATCAATACATTCGACATTCAACAACGGGCTTTTATACTTTTCTTAGTCATACGTGCATCTGTTAGAGTGCGAAGAAACAACTCACTATTGTTGGCTCTAACACTGAGGCAAAATATCGTTAAATGGCATTAATGGTAGCAGAAGTCTCACATGATTGTCGTCTATTCTCACAGATATTGGTGTTCATTTTCAAAACCACCAATTCTATATTGTAAAAATCTCAGTACCCTTTACATGACTGTTAACCTGATATTCCACGCACACACCAAACATATCAAAATGGATTACCACTTATTTTCATGAGAAAATTTTCTCTTGAGTCCTTGATCACATGCTTTATCTCATAAAAATAAAAAAATCAAATTGCTGACTTTTTTACAAGGTCGTTGCCTTGGTATGTGCCCCAGATGTTATGCACCAAATTGGGGCATAGTTCCATCACCTTGGCCCAATTTGAAGGGGGATATAGAGAATAATTAGAATACAACTCCAACGAACTTTTCAAGATCTACAAGACCCCAAGATTTGTCAAACTCCAAAAGATAGACTGGGAGATCCACTGGGGTTTTCAAACTAATTTCAAAGTTTGTTAATTCATGAATCGTCATATATTGCAAGAATTTCTCCCCTATACAATATCTCCCCAATTTTATCATTTTCTCGTAATGTTGTAACAGATAATTGACGCAAAATTTTTTCCAAAGGTCGTAAGATTAGCTCTATAAATATAGAAGAATCTACTCCTCATGACAATACAATGAGAGAGAAATCAAGTCCTATCTCTTTCAATCCTCATCTTTACTATTTGCTAGGGTCTGCTGAATAGATAGTCTAAACTGACAAAAATGTACAAAACATGTATTGTTGGGGCCCGTATGTTAGTACAAGATTGTATTATAGGATCCTAGCTGTCTAATTCAATGGGGGGGGGGGAGGGAATCGCAGTAATTTGATGGTTAGGGCTGTCTAAATTTGATTTGTTGCTTGAATGAGGTGGTTTAACATTTGGACATGTTGACGATCCTTGGTGCTATTTCTACCGTCTCCATATGTCACAATAGAATGGACTATAATAAGCAAGTCATTTTGTACTTCGAAATGAACAAGGATCAACTAGGGCAGGTTTTAGTCAATACGATTAAGTTGAAAGTCTTAGATATATATATATATATATATATATATATATATGTTCGACAACCCATCAGGGAAGAAAACCATATAACAAAGTAGGAAGAAGAGCCAAGTGGGGAAGGGCGTATATGGGAGCACTCCTTATCATTCGCGTAGGTACCTGCCATGTTCACCTAAACCTTTTGGCTATGAGAAAGGGAAGATGGTATTTGGGTCAGCTTCTATGCTCGTCACATTACAATCATTACATATTTGTGGGTTATTTGGAGGTTAGAAGAAAGAAAAAAAAAAAAAAGGTGGGGAGGGGGAGATGCGGGAAGGACACAAGTCTTTGGGTTGTTTCCAACCATTAGTATTCACAGAAGAAAGACTGTCTGTGTTGACACAGGCCTATGTAGGGGTGCCTTTGACTGACACATGATGTGTTTTGAATTTGGGGTCTTTTTTTGTTTTTTACACCTGAATTTTCAAACCTATACACAACATGTGTCAGCTTATAATTCAGCATAAACGCTACAGACACTTTGTCATCACAAAACATTTTCTTCCTTCTCAGAAAATTGTGTAATATTGCAAGTCAGAACTACATCTCCACTCTGGCCTGAGCTCACCCCAAACCCCACTGACCCAACTCAAACTCTAGGTTGGGTTGGACTTGGATTGAGGCCTCAGGTAACCCAACCCTACCCAATAGTATACATGTTATTTTTACGTCAAATATATGAATATATAAATATCCAGTGTTTGGTTTAGTGATGAGAGAATTACTTTTGAGTTCAAGTTAAACAATTTTAACTTAAAATTACTAGCAATCGATTCTTAGCCAGATCCAAACTTAGCAGAAACTTGGCCCAATTAAAAAGTGAGTTTTAGGCCAATTTGAGGCTGGTTCAAACTTAACGGCAGGCAGGTTGAACCCGGATTGAGTTCAAGATAGCCTGAACTGGGGCCCATGGGCTGATTTCAAACTGAGTTTGGGTCGAATTCAACCAGAGCCCAAACTGTTTGGGCTGATTTCAAACTGAGTTTGGGTCGAATTCAACCAGAGCCCAAACTGTTTCGGCTGATTTCAAACTGAGTTTGGGTCGAGTTCAACCAGAGCCCAAACTGTTTGGGCTGAGTTCGGCCAGAGTTCAGCTAGAGTACAAATTTACCATGAAAACTTAAAAAAGAGAGGTTGTATTAGGATTAAGCTGGGCTGAGCTGACCCCTGCCATAATGAGCTAATAAATTACTTTGAGCCTGAAAGTTGGGCCCAAACAGCCCAACCCAAAGTTAGCCCAGTCCTATTTGTCTAAATTTCAAGCTGAACAAAACAGGTTTCAGGCCAGACCAGCCCAATATATTAATCAAGCTAAAACTCCTTTATGTTTTTCTAATTTCTCATTTCTTCTATCCCTATTTATATTGCTACCCTAGAAATTAGTTTTAATTTTAAACATTTCCCCTAAGTCCATCCAACAATTTTTTTGATTGTATCAATAACAAATTTTCTCCTCAAGACAAGTGATGCAACTTGTCATTCTGACAACCTTAATGCCATATTAAACTCCCAAAAGGAATGAGATATAATAGACTTGGGTGTGCAGCTAAGGTTATAGACCTAAGGGTAAGAGTGATAGAGAATATAGATAATGTATGACCAATATTTAAAGACTTTAATATCGTCCTACTATTTATGATTGTTATATTATTTTAACTTTCACGAAACATTATAATTCAATGACTTTCCCTATCTGTTTACAGGTAGGGCTGCACATAGTATAAATGTAATAACTAAAGGGCCTAGGGCTAGCCCAAGGCCCATAGAATCAAGTTGGGTTGTGCTCAGACCTTTCAATTCTAAGATTTATAGGGCTCATTTCTGGCCCAAGCTTGTGATATACAACACGGGCCTTATCCTGGGCCTACTAAGGCCTGTCCTGGACCCAATCCATGCACACTCCTATTTGTAGAAGCTAAGAAATGTGAAGAGAAAAGTATTTAGTAAAAAGTTGAGACAAAGTGAACATTTGGTTAGTCTGACCGTTTTTAAGAAAAATAAGCTTTCTTTTGGGAAAGGTATAGAGGATCTTAAAAAAACATTTTTCCAACCTTGAAACTTTACAAAGAATCAAATGTGAAGAAACGTATGCCTCTCTTTAATTTTTTTTTTTATCAACTTTCCTTGAAAAAATACGGAACCATAGAGTGGGTGTTAAAATAGTGTTAATTTGCATATTTGATCTAAAGGTGTTGGTTACTCCTCTAATATTTAGCACAAAAGGCTTTGATTATGTATTATTTTATTTTGTATTTATAATTTGTGCTGGCTTATAGAGGCAAAGTATGTTGATTAATCAAAAAAGGTTTGGAGTACACCATTTACACACATGGCAATTGACGTGGCTGTCACCATGTCATCCTCTTTCCATGTGGCAAATTTGAACCTAATAGTCCATTGCCTCCTACTTAAACAGTCATTTCCAAAATTTAATACAAAATTCACACTGTCCAGCTCAGCTAGCAATTTCCACTGCTTGAACCTCAAATCTGCTCAAGGGAATCTTAAACTAAGTCTTGTTAAACTATCCACTTCATAGGGCCATAGGCAGGGGCGGAGCTAGGATTTTCACATAGGTAGGGCAAGCCAAAGGATTATGTGCGCCCACAATCAGAGGGTGACACATCACATCAAAAAAGTGAAAAACACCCCCCAAAAAGTGTAAATCACTTTTTCAGCGTGACGTGTCACCTGTTGATTGCGGGCACACTGTTGGCAGGTACCACTCCATTAGTAATCACTGCATGACATGTGGCCTGACAAAGGGTGTTTGAGCTAATACACATGGGTCAAAGGAGGGTATTATGGTAAA
>JAOXJP010270646.1:0-20203 GCA_025762735.1 Platanus orientalis | reverse complement strand
GACTTAACCCAATACTTATTGTAAAAAACAATTTTTATCAACTAAGCTATATACTATTGATAATTTTAAAATAATTAATATATTATATATAATACATATATATTATGTATGTAAAAGTTCGGGGCCTTGCCAGGCCTAGCTCGGGCCGGGCTAGGGCCAGCCCGGCCCATGCCCACCCCTAGGTATATGGACCTGCATAAACAGCTGTGCGAAGATGGTTGTGATCTCTATATTAACCTACACACCTTTCTCAGTGGATTATGTTAGTTGATAATTTGTATCTTATATATATTACAATGAAGAAACAGCTCCAAGGTGGTTGCAGGACCTCTACAAGAGATGTATTGGGATATATAGACTTACACTAATTATGTTAGCTGCTAATTTGTGTTAAAAGCATATACACTACAACTACAATGAATAGGCCATCCAATTATCGTGAGAGGAGAGGTGCCTCGATATGGTCACTGTTGTCCTCAGGGTCATTGTTTGAGGGTCCATTATCGATGGGTGCTGCGTTGTTGTCATGGTCACCGTTGTCCTCAGGGTGACAATTTGAGGGTCCAGTTCCTGGTTCCAGCAGACAAGCATGATATAGAGAAACCACCTAGACAAATGAAGAGTTTGAAGATAGAGAGAGATCAGACCTAGACAACGAAGAGTTTGCAGTTAGGGAGAGAGAGAGATTTACCATACAAGTGGAAGCACACAAGAGGCTGAAGCCTTTGCAATCAAAGGGGGCTTTGCTTGATAGGAACAATGCTGCAACAAATTCAATGGGTAATGGGTAAGTAATATTATTGAAATCCTTCTTGTTCCAGTGGACTAAGAGATGGAACAATACATATATGTATATAAATGTATATGATTTTTCTAATATTCGCCTCGCAAAGCTACATCATAGTTGGATTTGAATAAATTAGTAGAGGTAAGACAAATACAAAAAACCAGAAAGTTGAACCTACTAGTCAATGGACTCATTGCAAGCGGTGACATTAAACTTGCAATCGATTGCACGCCGGCAATAAATCCTTGGGCTTTTCCCTATGATAAGTATAAGTTGAATTCAGAGTTAAGTGAAGGAAAAAATTAAGAGGAAATCACCACATTACGAATGTTTTCTGCCTCCTGAAAAGAAAAAACTTCCTGGGAAAACTTGTTTGATTGAAAAGAATTAACAGGTTGAGTTCTAATGCACCTAATAGAGGGGCTTCACTCAAGCTCTGCAATGTATCATTGTGTATGTGACAAATCGTCCAATACATTATATAAGTAAAAATAGGCAACGACATAACGCAATACATATGTTTCCAGAATAACAATACTTTGCCGGTGTATCATATAATAACTAACTTCAACATTTCATATATATCAATACTTTCCCTGTGTATACTGCAAAAGACCAGTATATATCATACAATGTGGTATGATATGCACCAACATTTTTAATTATGATTGTGACATATTGCTTGGCATGGACTGATATGATGCACTACGTTGACAATATACCTTTATACACTTTTGATACATCAAGATGCATCTCAAGGTCAAGGGTTCAAGGTTGGGTAGCAGCAAGCAGAGAACCATTCAGGATTATTGAAATTTTCCTCGTACGGTATCTATCTCTTACAATAAGAATAAAGTACCTATCTATATTAATGGATATGTATCTAGATTTTATACCATGGTTAGACTCATATGATGGCAATACTGGAAAAACTGTAACTAGACCACTCACAATGACATTGCTATACTAAAATCTATTTATTCACTTAAAATGTGTAACTTCTAGAAACCTGTTTCTTTCCAATGGGACAAACAAAGGTTTCTAAGAAGTTACCTATAGTCTTACGCGTGCAAATCCTAAAAATATGAACTGATTTGTTAAACAGAACCAGCAAAAAGATATTAGATAATAAGATCTGTACGAACCTGATTGGTTGAGCTTGTTGCTTTTGAAATAATAACGTAAGTCTGTATAAAGAGATTAGTGAAAAAAAAGACCTTATATTTGTAGACAATAACTAACTTCAATTGCATTTATCAACATGTTTATCAAGAATAAATAAATAAATACAAGGTCCTTACAGATGGTGTCACGAGGACATAGATGACTCCAAATGAGGCACTGAGATATGGCACCTACATATATCGTGGTAACTTAGTAAAGCCCCATTAATACTGGCAAGACAATATATAAAGTCGTCAGAGTTTGTTTCACTTTGTTAGGTAATGGTTAAATAGCATAACTGGGATACTCTTTTACAGTTAGCACCTATGAAAGCGGAACTTCACAATCCCAAAATGATAAAAGGTATTTTAGGCATCTTCTGTGGTGACTAATGGTGAGGGCTGCTCAGGGTTTCCACATAAAAGGTATGACTTTCACCCCATGGATCTCTTCTCAACTAAATTGGCAAAATATTTACCATGCATACAGTACTCTATTATTTTGTGGAGCTTGATGTCACTAATAATCCAAGGAGGTACTGGTGATCAATCCACGACTCTGCCAGTCGAGCTTTTATGTGGTGGTAGATTAATCCTAAGTTCCTTGGGGGTATTTATATGAAATTTTCGGCAACTAGGGCTATAAGCGCTTTGCACGTATTTATTTTCAGCACAGTAAAACTTCAGCAGCTCCGTGGTTTTTCCCTGATTTGGGGCTTTCCGCATAAATTGTGTGTTCTTGTGGTATTTTTGTTTGATTGTTTTTCATTTGATTAATATTGCATCCCAGGATAATGGATTAGGTAAATCCTAACATACTCGAGTAGAGGAATTCCACTAAAATTGTAGGGACAATTTTATAAGACAGCTACAAGCCTACAAGACCAACTATGCCTTATAGGATAGAATGTTGGGCAGCCAACAAACAGCACATGTATAAAATGAGTGTGGCTGAGATGCGGACACCAACAAACAACAAATGCATAAAATGAGTGTGGCTGAGATGCGGATGTTGAGATGGATGAGTGGTAAGACTAGAAAGGATGGAATTAGAAATGAATCCATTTGCGGGAGCTTAGTTGTAGCATGAATAATTAATAGGATGAGGAAAAGTCAACTAAGATGGATTGGTCATGTGCAATGAAGACCAATGAGTGCGCTAGTGAGGAGTGAGACATTGCAAGTTTAAGGCGCTAAAAGGACAAGGAAGGCCAAAATCGACGTGGGTTGAAGTAGCGAAGAAAGACACGGAGGCTTGAGATTTAGTGGCTGATATGGCCCTAATAGAATGGAATGGCGGAACAAGATTCGTGTAGCAGACCCCAAGTAGTTAGGATAAGGCTGTTGTTGTTGCTGCTGTTGTATAGTACTCAATTAGTAAACAAGGCTTCAAATCTGAGTTTTAGTTCTTAACTTGGCCGTGTTTGAGATGGATTTGAGATGGTTCACTAGGAAAGTTTGTCTTGGTACACCTTAAAAACCTATTATCACATCCTGAAAATGAGACAAGAAAGTCTAGTCTTGCTCATTTTGGTGGGGATTAAAACTATGGTAGTCAACCTACTCTTTTGTTTCCAAGCTTTTACTAGCAGAAGAACAGAAGCATTAGAATCATGCATTCAATAGGTAGATAAGAATACAAACCCAAGGTGCCCATGCCAAACCATAGAACAAACCCTGTAGAGGAAAAATATATTTATGAAAATTCCATTTATAAATCATAAACTAAGATGGTACACTTCAAAACTAGAATAAATAAATAAAAGGACACTGTAAATTAAATTTTCAGGACAACTTACATAAGCAATTGACGCAAGCAAGGAAATGCACAAAATTAGTTTCTCTCCAACCTTTGGATTGATAAGCGGAAGCACGAAAATCTAAAGGCCAACCACAAATTCTCAATGCCCATTGATAAAAAAGGTTAGAACAATGTCCTCTATAAAGACTTATCTTCCATTTCTGTAACAGTTAAATTATATTGAAACCAGAAAAAGCAAGGATGGAAAAAAAAGGTTTCCAGCAATGAAGATCCAAGAAAAAGATCCATATTTGTTAAAAGTCACACAATCTAAATCATCTCTATGGAAACAGATTTTGAACTTTTATCACCAAATAATCAGAAAAGCTCAATGAGTCAGTTTGAACCAAATTGAAACCAGAGATGATCTAGAGAGGAAAGAAACCCATTTAAATTAGCAGAGGATGATATATAGCACCAAATTGAACATGAACTTGAATTAATATAGGAGTCAAAAATAAACATTTTATTTTCTGAATAATGAACCTTTTCCCAACTGCTAACATCATCTGTCTTGGCTGTCCAAGGTTAGCTCTAGATTAGATGGAAGCTTAAGATCTTCTTGATCAGTCTGTTTTTTGGCCTTGCCCCATTCAATGGGTGGGCTGGGGTATGGATTGATAAGCTGATAGATCACATGTATGGTTTTGCTACATAGAGTCCATTATTGAAGATTGATGAACATGGGCTCATAAGATCAAGATCCAGCTATTCAGTAAAACAGAGTTTGAAGATTGTAACTGCTTACAAGCTCCAGCACAGTTATGGTCACTGTTTTTCAGGTTTGTGGGTATAAATGTTCATACAGATAAAAAAAAAGAAAAGAAAAGAAAAGAAAAGAAAAGATAAGAAATGAAAAGAAAAAAAAAAAGGATACATGTTCTTGCTATGAGAACTCTCTAAGATCCCTGATGTAGCATGCATGCCAAAAGTGATGCAACATGCATGTAGGGTAGTGCATGTGTGCTCAGGAGATATGAATAAAGTTGCTAAAGTAATGAAAAAAAATAAACAAGATTCCTACTTACAGTCTCACAGGCTAATTCAGATGGTGATTTAAATCATATTCATAAGCATAACAAGAGTTAAGGTTTACAAAGTAATAAATTACTAAAGGGTCTAAGCAAACGTTTTAAATAATCAAACCAACTTTAGAGAACAAAACTAATGGGGTTACTGCCTGGGAATTCTGATGCTTTGAAGTTAGTAAAAAAAATTATCTAACATATGGTATAGTTGGGAAAATTATCAAACAGGTGTAGGGTTTATTAGGGGAAGCAGTTAGGATGCAGTTTAGGATATAATTTGGGTTAATAGAACAGGTTTAGGATGCTGAAAAGATTCAGCCCATTTAGCTTATACCATAAAACCACAATATCTCTGCCTTGTATGGTTTGAATGAACAACCATCTGAATGAATGTCACCTGATGAAGAGGAAATCAGCCTCCTAGCAATGTCCCCAACCTTAATCTTCGAGAATACCCAAATCAACAAACCAGAACAGGGGTTATTTGCATAGGAGGTGCCTCCAGCATTAGATTGAACCAAACATTGGTTTTGATCTAACAAAAGTTCTGGGACTGCTGCCTCTACCCTTGGTGTCGCCCAAGTATGCCTACTGACTTGGAGAACTTCAACTTTTCAAATCTTAGAGAACCTGCTGATGGGAGCTATTGTCATGGGATACCTTCAATCACCATGTTCACGCCTAGGACTCAATTCCAACACCCATAACTCTAATAGATTGAATGTTTTGGTCTGTCTCCCTATGCAGTGAGGATCGTCCAAGTGTTTGTGTTGCCCTGGAGAAATAAGATTGAAACAATGCTTCAACAGATGGATCTGAGAAGCAATCTTCCAAATAGTGTCAGAAACTGGTTCTCATGCCTGTAGCTGAATCCACCCATCCAAACTTCATATCTGAAAATTTTAGAACTGTGCACATACAAGGGGTGTCGCCCAACCCTTTGGAATGATTTAGTGATGAAGCTTTGATCAAAACCCACAAGTGTAAGCTGTAGTGAACAATTTTGTACAGGTTTGACATTTTTCAGAAGTGAGAAAATCAGAGTAAAAAGAATAAATAGGAAGAAGAAAGATGTAAGAGAACCTTTAACCCAAGGGGAGGGAGTGACCTCCACCACTAACGTTAAACTAGGTGGAAACCTAGACCCATTCCAAGGTTTTATGGTCCTTCAACCTGCAATTACAGAAGGATGAAGAAGAAGAAACCAAAGAGCCAAAACGTGAGTTCCAATTTTCAATATTATTGTCTCACGATTGTGTGAGTCATGAGCTCTATAAATAGACTCCCATAGCTAGGTCTCTTTACATAAAATAGAAACTGGACAATAAAACCCCTTCTCTCATTCTCTCTTGACAAAAATAACCCTAAACTGCGAAAAATAACAAAAATACCCCTACATAACACCTATGGACTAAAATACTTTCGCCAACATATATCCCCCTCCAATAAGAGACATAAAGTAGCTGTGAGCATGACCCAATCATCATCTCGGTCATGATGTCCGCATAAAAAAGAGTATGCAAGAGATCCACAAGTAAATTAAACTTAAACAACAATAAATAAAAATAAGATTCCTAAACTTATCAAGTGCTTGAAAATATTAAGAAAGAAACCAAGTGATAATTTAACTTAACCTAACAAGAAAAGAGCATATAAAATAATGAAAATTTAGAGACTAAGATGCTTAGCTACCAATTACCTCTTACGTAGAAAACTAACTAACAAACCATGTATAAAACCAAAAAAAGGGGGGTGAACATAGGCTAATGTAGACAAGTATATGGCTGGACAGCAAACTAAAGTATACTAAAGTATGTAAACAACTAATCAAATAAAGGGGGTCTAATGCTAGGTAATGCAAGGGTCAAAGGAAGCAAGTATGGGTATGCTGGCAGCAAGTTTAAAAGGCTATAACAGTATTTAGGAAGCTACCAGAGGCTGTGTGAGTAAACTAAAAGCATGAGCAATAACAAATAACAAGTACGCAAGTGTGTAGAGGGAAACCTTTGCTCAGCTAAATGTAGTAGAAGCCTTAAGAAATACCTTCCAGAGCAAATCCTTAAGCAAGTACCAAGTGTAGCAAGTAATCACCCTCTTCAGAGTCTTTCCTCAAACACTTGAAGTGCCAAAACTTCAAACAACAAGCTTCTTGATCCAAATCCTCTTGCAACCTCAGTATTTGAATCCAAACAATAGCCAAATGTGATCCTTGATGTAAAGAGATATATATGTGTACAACCCGATACGATAGGGAT
Source organism: Platanus orientalis (assembly GCA_025762735.1). Taxonomy (NCBI): domain Eukaryota; kingdom Viridiplantae; phylum Streptophyta; class Magnoliopsida; order Proteales; family Platanaceae; genus Platanus; species Platanus orientalis. The sequence goes on along the minus strand of JAOXJP010270646.1, from coordinate 13,169 downwards.
GATGTCCCTTTGGAAAAATTCTGGTGAGCACTTCAAGGGCAGTCTGGCTGAAGGGTTTGAGTATTGGGTTTTGGTGTGGCAACCCAAAACTACAGGGATGGTTATGCTTAGTCTGCCAACTGGTATTAAGAATGCAATCCCTTGCTTAGACTAAACAAAACAAGCCAATAAGGCTACTGGCTCCAGCAAGAGGTCAGCCAAGAAACTGAAAGAAGAAATGCATAAAAATCCATAAAAATAAAACAAAAACAAAATAAAAACATCCACATGTCATCCAACCATAAGTGTTCCACAACCATTGAAAAGTGGGCTCCACATGCATCGAAAACTAACAAATAACTCAAAAATCCTTTAAATCAATCTTGGACCAAAGCAATGGACTCCAAATGTGTTTTAATCCATATAAAGCTGCATCGGGACTCTCTTCCTACGTTGGTATACCCTATTTACTATACTATACCCATGTGCATTCTCTTACACTCCTCGAGTTGGAGAATACAGATTCCACATTCTCAGCTTGACAATAACAGAAGAGAACTTGTTGAGGACATCAGGCCTATGCAGCCTTATAGGCTCCATTACCGTAGAAGGAAGCCCATTGTGTTGCCACTTTGGTTCAAGTAGGTGTGAGGGTCCCACATGTTTTGGGGTGGGCCCATGGGGTATTATGAGTCTTTTATTTGTTGGGTTATTTCTTATGTTATTTAGGCTTGATTTAGTGTCTTTTGTTGGGCCTAATTTGGGTCCAATTTGAGTCATTTATGTTTACTTACATGTGGGGACATATAGGGTATATTTATTTTTGTTTTGGGCTATATTATAAAGTCCAATATGGGGGGGTTTATTGGGCTGGTCGACCAGCTCATTTTGGGGGTCATAAGTAGTTTTTTTTACTTCTTTTATTTCATGGAATAAGGCCCAAGTGAGCCCATTAACATTAGGTTTGATGTAAGTTGTAACCCTAAAAGAGGGGGTATATATTAAGCCACCTCTTTATTTTTCAGTAATGAAGATGAATAAAAATTTTGAAGCTCATGTTGTGAATGTTGCACATTCATGGTGGCTGCTTTTTTCCTTTCAATAGTGTTCCTCTCCATTGAATGCTCTATGTGGGATTGCTAAAGTAAGGAGTGGGATTGCTCCTAGAGGTAATTTCTATCTTTATCTATTCTTCTTCTACTTCTTCACCAATTTTTCTAGTTTTCTCAGTCAAGAGCTTGTTGTCCCTTTTAGAAACCATTCCATCTTCTTCCCTAATCCTGTAAAGTGTAAACACCTCCATACAACATCTGCATCACCACATACCTTTTCCCCACCATCTTACCACCCTATTGTTGCTCCCCATCACTTTCTTACATTACCACTTCTACAAACGCATCTACAAACCATAAAATATTTATTCCCTTGTCTAAGAATACTGCCCAGAAAATTTCCAGCACCCCTTTCATGAATATTTTCAGAGTTTAGCAAATGATTCTATCATCCTAACCAGGCGGTAGCATAGGAATACATCCTTGGGTGTTTTGGTTGAGTAAAATCCAAAGTTTATCCCCTTTGGAGAAATCGGCCAGCTTGGGCTTCACTGTTTTTTTGAATTTAAAAAAAGAAGACTCACCCTCTACTTTCCTGTCAATTACAAGAAGAGCATGTCCTTGATTCAAGAGCAAGGATAGGTTGATAATTTGCTTGAAACTTGAACCAATTCCTTTGAAATATGTATGTATCATTCTATTATGGAGTTATTAGAGTACCAAATGTTTGAAGAGAATCCAACAAGAGGACCTTTGCAGATTTTGAAGTCTTAGTGGTAGTTGATCAGAGATTGGGGGTTGTAAAGAGCTACTGCTTGCTACTATGCTGATTTCTTGATGAAATTCATGTCCTAAGCCTTAAACTTCAAGTCAAGCTGCTGGCCACCTTTCAAGTGTTCGACTAAAGTCTTGAGAGAGGGTTGGACTCCTCTGGTGGGAAAGTTCAAGATGAATTTTGATTGCTCGTCGTTTGGGAATCCGGGACCAGCTGGTTATGGTTGTTTGATGCGCGATCATGGTGGGGCTATCCTTTTGGTTAGAGACGGTACTTCAGGCCACCATGATGCGATTGAGGCCGAGCTTATAGGGCTTCTTATGAGCCTTAGATCGCTCAAGGACAAAGGTTGCTTTGATTGCATTGTTGAAGGTGATTCTAAATTGGTGATCGGCTGGGGTAGAGGGAAGAGTGAGGGATCTTGGAGGTTGAGACACTTTATTTACGAGATCAAACATCTTGCTCTTGTTTTAAGGGCCTCTATTCAGCATGTACCCAGAGCAAAGAACTCGGTCGCTGATAGATTGGCCAAATGGAGTGTTTTGCAAAGGGAGGAATGGCATGGAGAAGTGTTTCCGGATTGCTAATGTAGTTTATTTGGGCCTCTTCTTGGTGCCTTAGGGCAGCAGCTCTTCAGCTGTGTTGTATGCTTATTTTTCTCTTTTCTTTAATAAAGTCGTTTTTCATAAAAATAAAAGAATACATAAATCTGCCCAAGCTTGTACTGCACTATGCATGATGCAGTCCTTTGGTGAAGATATCTCTGTAATTTGATCTTTAGTTTTGACAAATGGCAAACAAATGGTTCTGGACTTTAGATGGTCCTTGATGAAATGACAATCTACCTCTATATGCTTGGTTCGGTCGTGCTGAACTAGATTGTGCAATACTAATGATAGCCTTATTATCATAATATAGGCTCATCAATCTTCTTTTTTTTGTTGGTAAAAGGCTCATCAGTCCTGAAATTGGGAACTTAAGCTAAGGAGCATCCGTACTCATATCAACTCACAAACACCATGTGTTTTAGACCAAAATTCCACCTCTACACTTGATGTAGTCACAACTGACTTTTTCTTACTCCTCCACACGACTAGATTTCCCCCCACGATGGTACAATTGCCAGAAGTAGACCGCCTATCAACAATAAAACAGCCTAATCTATATCTGTGTATGTCTCTACACAAAAGTAAACTCTTCTGGCATACAAAAGGCTTTTCCCTGGACAACCCTTTAGGTATTTAAGAATCTGGTATGCAGCCTCTATACGAGATCTTGTGGAAGTATGCATAAATTGGCAAGACAACATTGACGGCATAGGCAATGTTTGGTCTCTGAGAAATAAGTATATGAGGGTCCATCAATCTCTGAAATCTCCCTGCATCTAGAAGAATATCATTCTCATCTTCCTTCATTCTATAGTTCCTTCATTCTATAGTTGGGATCACTAGGATTATCACATGGTTTGCATCTTGTTAGGTCAGTCTCTTAAGGAGATCAAGGATACACTTCCATTGAGAGAGAGATATCTCCTTGAAATTAACTACCTCAATTCCAAGGAAGTATTTGATCGAGTTTGGTTGGAGTTGATAGATTAGGGTTTGTTGGTATGGAGGAAGAAGAAGAAAAAGAAGAAGAAACGAGAAATTAGAAGAAATACATATGAAAATACGTATGGGCTTATTCTCTATTCCCACATTCTTTCATTAGTAAATTTATATGGATACATATAGTATACCGTATAGAAACAATATACTATACTAATATAAGAAAGTCCATATATTACAAGTATGTCACCCATGTACTATACTATACCCACGTACATCCTCCTACACTTGCACAGCTGGTCCCAAGCCCGGATAAAGGAGGGTTGAGAAAAATTGGCAGCTGGCATAAAACTTTTAGCCAAATTCATATAAACATGAATCCTGAAAGATAGCTATATTTGTATAGCTGACCCCAAATTGTTCGGAGATGGCTTTGCTGAGTGGAGTGGAGTGAAGTATAAAGGGATTCGAAATATAAAGCTTGCAGAAGGTTCTGAAGCAAGTAGTGTTTTTGATAATCTAAAAATTAGGAACCAACATCCACTGATTTACTCTTAACAGGCTAGAGAAGTGGAAATCATGTAGATGTTAAAGTGTTAAACAATATTTCCTTTATGCATTTCCATTACCAAGATGAACTTTCGCAATGTCACCTCAGGCATTTGGTTCTATTCTGCTGCACTAATTTTGACAATATAAATAACAGCATACTAAATAGACCATAAAAAAATGATATCCACTGATCGGGTGGTCAAGAAATCCATTTCACGCAAAAGATCTCCCAGGTGGGACCTTTCAAACCCAGCATGTGTACCATATGTCTTAAGGTTGTGTTTATAGATAGAATTTCATGTCAACAATTCTCCAACTAAAAATTTACCTACAGAAAGTACATGTTAAACGTGAACAATTAATCTGCCGCCATGGGAAAATTGAGGCCAGTACAGCTACACAAAGTACATGTCTATGGATATTTTCATCTTCACAAACCTTAAAGAACTAAGAAAGAAATATAGGCACACGAAGAAAATATCACAGGTAATTAACAGAAGGAAGAACATGACATAGTGACATACTGCCTTCAGGGTATACTAAAGTTAATATGGAATAATCTCACAATCTTCAGTATCTATATACAGACAAATCCACACAGGTTTCATAGCATCAAAAAAATGCTTGGAAATGGTGAAGCTCCAGGAAAGTACCTGAGAAACAATGGAACCTACTTCCACCATCATGAGTATTTCTGAAAGTTGATTCTTGTTGAAACCAAACACTGACTTCAGGTAGTACTGCAGAGGGAGTTATCTCATGCATTAAAAGAATAAGTTAAACTGATAATTGAATATTATGGATTCAAGAGATATCACTATTCAGTTATCTTTATGAACCTGACAAATTTAGCTTTTGCAAATGAATTTCATCAGGTACCATCAAACTAATAATTGTAAGGCTAATTGGATTTGGCAGATACTGGGTTCAAAAGGGATCATACCAGTAAGACACTGCTGATGCCGGACATTCCCAACTCATAGAAGAAGGAAACTAGTGCAATGCGCTTAAGTGTTGCACTGTGGAGGTAAAATGCAGCTTTTTAGCCAGACACACTATATGTTCATAGAATATTAGGAAACTTTTCTGTGTGACAAAACATATCAACATCTTTTTATCCCCTTACATACAAAATTGAAAGGGTTAAAAAAAAATGTTGATATATGTGATACAAGAAGATCAGCATAATTAAAGAGCCATACTCAGTTTACTAACAGAAGTACCTGTTAATAACCACAGTTACAGCATTCCTCATTGATTCATATCGCTCCTTAAAGACCTTCACAATCATAGCCAAACAAGATGACTGTTGGTCCTGCCTTGGAGCTGGTTCAACTGTCTCAACCAGGAACAGTTTTATGTAAACAGGACAAAATATCAACAGAGGTATGGACACCTGAAAAGTTAGCTTTGTGATTAAGTAAGAAAAATACGAAATGATACGGACAATTGTTATTAAAACTATGATAAAATTCCAGCACAAACATACATAAAAAATGTCATCTTCAGGAAGAAAGCGTGCCAGCACATTCCCCAAGACATGTGAAGCAGAGGAAAGACCAGTAATCCATCCAAACGCTCCAACCCTCTTACTGTCCTCCACAACGTCTGCCTACTAAATGATTGTCAAGCATTAATTCCACTATGCTTGACTGGGGTTCTCAAACAAACAGCATCAAGGAAACATTGTTACCGCATAAGCAACAGAGATGCAGAAAATACTCCCTTGACTTATGATATATGAAATTGTACGGAGCACATAGTAAGCATACACAAATTCCTTTGATTCACTCCAAGCAAGTAAAGCTGCAACAAGAACATCAAATGAGTAATACCAAAAAAATAAAATAGAATGAAATAAAAAAGGAAACATGTAAATACACAGAATATATATCTCACTGTAATATGCAGAATTCTTGCATTAGTATTAACTGCAAAGAAATAGATAGAAATAGAAAACATACCATCGCTTCATGTAGAAATGGCTAGATAGTATATAGAGACATCATTCATAAGGTAGAGGCTGCTCGTGCATTCATCTTGTACAGTTGCCCCTCTGATAGCTAATAATCGTGGGAGACAAAATTCTTTATTTATTACATGTAAAATATTGAGTTTTCTATAGATTTTTAATTATCAAAAATTAAAAACACATTTGGAAATTCCTGTATAGAGAAAATTTCAAATCTCTGTCTTTCATTTCTTACTTTTTAAATTGGGTCAACTTACTACAATACATAAAAGTACACCATACATTGTATTTTAAAAGAGGAGCTGTATGAAGTATAATATATAGAGAAAATATAATAAAAAATTATAAAATAATAACGATACAAAGAGATTATTTGTACAATATATCACAAAGACACATTTATGTAAGTATATGTTGATATTATTAATAGAAATAGTTTTATCAGCTAAACAAGCCTTATCCCAACTAATTTGGATCAGCTAATTATATGGACACCAAAAAATAGAATTCTACCAACTAATAATATACTAGAACACCTAAAAAGAATTTTCGATTAGTAGGTATTAGAGGTTATTAGTTATGCACTATTGAACCAAATTGGTTCCTTCGAAACTTATTTTTCATTAGAGATTATTCATTACCTTATTACATAATAGTTATTTAAAGGTCAGCTGTAAGTCATTAAATCAGAAATATGAAGTGAAACTGATAAAGGTAATGATGGCAGTGGTGCGGGTTACCTGCTTCTCATGGGGCAGGTTTTGTATGGTGTAATTGGGTTTTGAGTTCGGGTTTCATGCAGTAGACCCTTATCGGTTCAGGTTGCATCAACCCATGGTCTTGATTGAAAAAGGTTTAAAATGTTCACAGTTTATATAGCCCTTCCTCTCATCATTTTTTTTTTTTTTTTGATAAAAGAAAATTTCGTTAAGGGGATAAGCAATCCCCAAAAGAAGCCAACAGCCGAAATTAAACAAAGAGGACCACACTTTGAAAATATTTGCCCATCCCCTTTTAATATCTACAAAAGAATCCTCTCCCATTTCTTTACATTTAATACCCCCAAAACAAAAACAATCTTTAGCTTTCTATATATACACAATATAAGCAAGTTCAATCTAATTTTTAAAGATTCGTTGATTTCTTTCCAGCCAGATGGACCAACAAACTGCCGGGCAGACTAAACTCCACAGAATCCTAGCCTTTTCTCAACAATGTCTTATAAATATTCCAGCATTGGAACAGATCTTCGATGCAGCAAACACCCCACCTACCGCAACCTTCCTCGACACATCCTCCCAAATTTCATGGGCAAAGAGGCAGTGAATGGAAACATGATTGATTGACTCCTCATCTTGAAGGCAAAGAGAACACATATTAGGAATAATCATACCTCTCTTTGGAAGGTAGTCCACCATAGGCAGCCTATCCCTACAAGCAGACCACACAAAGAATAGCACTTGGGATGGAATTTTCAAACTCCAAATTTTATTCCAAAGATCAGAGGGGGCTTCTACATTTCCAAGAAGATCACCACAAGAGCTCACCGAAAACACCCCATATATTGACAGAGTCCACCATCTTGAATCCTTCACATCACTTCTAAGGTGACTGTCATCCACCAACCCAAGAAGATAGGTCATTTCATTGAGCTCCCGGTCAGTTAGATTTCTTCTTAGCTGAATATTCCAACCCCTTACCTCTTGTAGGTTCCTACAATCAGCCACCTTAGTCTCTTTAAACGAGGCTATAGCATAGATCAGGGGAGCTTCAATCTGGAGAGGCCAATTGGAGCACCATTTGTTATGCCAAAAAAAGAATTCCTCCCCAACCAACTTTCACCCGAGTTGCTTCCTTGAATTTCCCCACCATTCCCCACCATTTGTCCTGGTCTATCTCTTGCTGGGGCTGGGTAAGGGTCAGCCCATGCTAGCCCTAATTGAAATAAATATATCAAGGTCAAATAGGAAAGATCTTTTTGTCTGAGTAAGATATGCATATAAATTTGAAATGTGTCTAAATAATCTCTACACATGATCGTGGTTGATAGACCCCTGATCTAGACGCGATGCAGGACAACCTGCAAGAGGAAAATAATATTAAAAAATAGAGAGATTTGAGAAGAGTTGGCATCACCTGTAATTGGAGAATCAGCACTGCTATATTTGTGTAGAATTGACATGACACAGTTGAGTAAAACTCACTACTCAAACACCATCCAAATATTTACGACCTAAAATAGCCAAAAGAGATTTAACTTCTTCAATTTTCATCATTCCCAGTTATACCAATCCTTAATGCCTGTAGACTTACTTTTCATTCAATAGACTACAAAAGACTTCTAATCTTATTCCAATTCTCCATACACAAATGGACTTAAATAAACATAATAATACTCATTAAAGACCTAGAAAAAAAGACATTTTAACTCAAAAGAATTATAACATGATTTTTTTTAAATCACTTATAAAAGACTTCCTAATTTTAAAACTGACAAGAAAAAGACTCATACTAGAAATAAAAATCTCACTGAAACTAATTCTAACCCAAAGTAACTTTCTCGTGTTTTCCTTTCTTTGTCTTCTCCATACTATGTGACTTGATATCACCATGATTCAACACTCTTGCATTAACATCTCTAGAATTTGCTGTTACTTAAAGTCTATCAATTGAAAACAATCAGTATCATGGGTCCACCCATCCATAAATGGATAATGCACATCTCCACTGTCTATAAGATTCATGCTATAGTTACCCAATATATAATATTCACAATTAAGTTTTGAATAAAATTCTGGGAAGTTGTATTCTTGGTATATCATTTGCTGCATCTATCAGTTCTGAGAGGAAATTCTGATGGCATATTTGCATAATTTAGAAACAGTCATAATGTTCAGTCAATATTCAGTAAAGAGACCTATCACATTGTGAACAAGAAGCTAGAAGACATGATTATACAGTTAAAGATCATACCAAAAGGAAATATAGTTGTGGATGTAGTAAGAATAAGCATTGGTTTACGCCCATACTCATCTGCAAGCTGACCCAAGAGAGGAAGCACCACCATCTTAAAAATTCCTACAACCTACAAGTGAAAGGACATGACAAAATGTCACTAAAAAAACATTAAAAGAACAAAAAAGGAAAAATAAGGAACTCACTGTAAACCATATTTACACATCAAGTGCTATTGTGCCTGGTGAAGTGTCAGCGAGACAAGACATAAAGGTCAAGAAAGAATGGATCCGAAATACAAGGCTGACAAAATAATAGTAACAGTATTTGTAACAATAATACTAATTAATAACAACAGAAATATTAATAACAATAATCAACCAAATGACCACATTCAGGTATCGCAACAGATGACAAATATCCTGTCCTGCATCTCAATACCCAAATGTGGCCCACCGACTAGGTGATCCAGATAGACCAATTAATACCGGACTAGGGTAGTACTGTCTAAAATTGTACACTGGGTAATGTTAGGCATCTGCTCAAAAGCTAAATTTTGAAAATATTGTACAGAATTGGTATTTAATTTGGGAAATTGCCACTAAGAGTTGGCCAACAGATTCAATGTCCAAAGTAGTAGTGTAATTATTAGACAACAAGAAGTGTATTGGAAGCATGTAGAGACACAGTAACAAATTCCCTTTTAGGCTTCTATGCTGCAGTTTGAGTTTAATGACAAACACCTCTAAGTTTTGCCGCAATTCATGAACCGAGTTTTACAATTTTAAGATGGATGGTGACTTTATGAAGAGATTCTCATGAAAGAAACCTGTAACTTGTTAATATTTTTAAATCCATGATGAAAACTCAAAACAACCATCACAATCATTCAACTGACACTCACTGTAACTCATAGAACAAAACCTATCCAAAACCAGCACACAGAAATCAGAATTTGAAGTTCACAGGCAAAAATTCTGATCAATAAATGTTCCAAAAAAAAAAACTTATTACCCAGTTGATCAAACTAACACTACCTCTCATTTAAAAAATACTGTACACTTAAAACAAAGAAAAAAAAAAAATCTAACTTCAACAGACCCTAAAAGGACAAAGTAAAAGATCAAAAACTATCTCCATCAAATTAGCATTTAAACATACTACCAGTTTAATACATAGACTTCTATAAATGTACAGTTACTAGGCTACATGACGATCAAATCTTTCCTAGAAGAAAATCAGTAAGAAATAAACGCATGAAACAAATGGAAGAAAAGGAGGGAATCAAGATCACCGTCTGTTGGAGGCCAGTGAGATAAATGGCTTGAGTGCAGGTTGATTCACCAGGACACAAAGCACTAGTCGTGACGTCGACGAGAACCGAAACAGTCATCTCTTCCCCGATCCAGTGGAAGAACAGAGGCACAAGGAGATGAACCAGAGGTCTCAATTCTCTCCACTCCATTTTCGCCCCCTGCAAGCTGCATTAAGAGAGCGATACTGACTCAGAGAGAGAGAGAGAGAGAGAGAGCGAATGGCCAAGTGGGCCCATCCCTCTCATGTTTAAATGTAGAGATTATTGGTGGGTGACCGGATGACCGCTCGGTCCAATGCAAACCGACCGTCCAGTCCAGGAGGAAATCTTCTGTGACCAAAATGAGTGTGACGGTCGGTTTGAAGGGCGAACGAATGTTCTACTCTCAAATTGTCTACTTTACTTCCCCATGTTCCTTGACACAAAAAGGGTGGAAACTTTTATTACGCCTCGAATCCGAACGCCAAATAAAAATAGGCATATTATAGTTGAAAAACGTTGAAGCTAATGTTCAAATTTAGAGTAACATAACACCATTATCAATCAATACTCGAGTAAGAAAATGGAATAAACATCAAGTACCTTGCATTACATCTCTGGAGGCTCTAGCAGCATCTCACCTGTTAGGGATTTACCTTAATCCCAGGATTATAAGAAAGCAAAACGAAGTAAAATAAAAATAAAGAACAAAGAACAAAACACTGAAAAACACCAGATTTACATGGTTCACCCAACTTGGACTATGTTTACAGAGTCGTTGCAATTTTTACTATGATCGAAAAATAGAAAGTACAAGATGATGCTTTGTTGCGACCGCCTTTAACATTATATATAATTAGGGTTACACCATACAAGTGTGAAATTATCATAATACCCTTGTTAAAAAAGTTAGGTCAAGGGCTACCGCCTCCGAACCCCCACCTTACGGGTAGGCCCCCCCCGTTAATTTACAATGAAGTTGGATCCGCAAGTTGGGGAAAAGTGCATAGTACTATCAGGCTCCACACTTCCCATCATCACCTAATCAATGCATAAACTCAACTTTGAATCTCTAGCATTTGTTTTGCATGGTTCTAAAAGTTAGCAGATTCCATTCTGGATCGAAATTGGCCAAGACTACTCTATTCTACAATCTATTTGGAATCAGCTAATCCTTAAGATTCAAGTATGATTTTTGCACTGGGTCACCCGATCCGAATCGAAATCGGCCAAGACCGATCCCATGCTTTTAAACCATGCTGCCTTGATCCCTCTACCAGTCTTTGTGCTGCTTGCCTTTGTAACTGTGACAAAGGTGATGAAAATGCTGTCATCATAGTACAAAGGATCTTCCCCTGTTGGCCTATGACTTGTTAAGGTCCTGTTTAATAGGTGGCAAGAAATGATTGGTAGGAAAAAGTGAATTGCATTTTTCAAAATTTGTAATTCACTTTTTTCCTCCGATAGTTGAGATAAGGCTATTTGTTATTGTTATTATTGTTGTAATTCACTTTTTTCCTCTAATAGTGTCCTGCCATCTATTAGACAGGACCTTAGCAGGTCATAAGTGGCAAGAGGATCCGATCTATCATCATGGTTGTTGCTGCTGACCTTACTGCTCTGTCAACCTTTGTGTTTGGAAACATGGGCGAGTAGATAATTTATGAGTAGATCATTTGCTCCCTCCTTAATGGGCACCTACATTTTGAATTGAGTAATGTTTTTACACATTTAATCGTATATACATTGTGCAGCATGTGGTGTGGTCTCAAAAAAACTGCTCCAATACATAGAGATCATGCTACCAGTTATACCAACATTCTATTTTTATCTTTGTATAGAAAAAGAGGATAAGATGGTTGTATTGGGAATATAATCTCATAATTTAAGGGTTGCTAACTTGAGATCAGATCATAAGATTGCAATTTTGAAATCAACATGTTGCCTTGCGCAAGTCGTTTGGTTACATGAGAAGGTTTGATTGAGAAAGTCGGAAAGAAAAAAAAAAAGGAGAATCTTATTTTATGTTTTAATTTAAATAACCTTTACAGAAATCAAACAAATGTTCTGTGACCCAAACTCTATGACCACTTTATAGGTTGACATGTGGTGTGTATGAGTTAATAGTATAAAATAATAGAGGTGCACAGTTCAAAAAGAAGGTGCCAAAGAAAAGCATCAACTTGAATGATTGCCCAACACATCAGCGCCAAAAAAATGATATACACTTTTGGAGGATGCTTTTCACTTTTTGTCACTGATGTGTTGGCCCCTAAAATCATATATAACTTTAAGTTGTCCTTCCAAATCCTTCTTAATCTTCACCGTTTGGATTGTCTGAAGGAATCTTGATATACGAATTTGTAGGCTCTCATCAAACTCAGTAGCACGTACTCTCCCTCACGGGAAAACGGCATCAGGGTGCGGACACAGCAGTGCCGAAAAGTGATAAGTACCCCCCAAAAAGTGTAAATTACTTTTCGATACTGATGCGTCAACCTCTCTGGTGACGTTTGTACAGTTCTCACAAGATTCGTTTGCACATAATCCGAGCCAGCCCAACAGCTTGCTTTCATTTCATGATTGACCTTCTCATTTATTAATCTGCCTTGGTTGGTTAGCAGCATGCTTCATGAATAAATGCAACCTAACGATATTTTTCTGACCGTTAGTTTCATATATTTAGTTATTTAAAAATAATAGCGTAACGAACATATTTTGGGGAAAGAATGTGTGAGACAGGTTTTAAAGGTTTGAATCGTATATGAATGGAGAGATATCGTGCCAATATCTATCAGTAATAAGTGACATGATGATGGACAAATTTGTATTTCAACAATTTGCTGTGATACCTAATAAAAAGGTGCCACATGAGGCCTTAGGTTTCTGGATGAAATCGTATGTGCCACGCCCCCTGATGGGCCACTCGGGAGGCGGAATCAATTCACTTTTTGGAGGTTTTTGATTCCCCCTCCTGAGTGTCCCATAGGGGGGGGGTGTCACTTGATATCAGACCTTAGATTTCTTATGTACAGAAGATAAG
>JAOXJP010270635.1:0-20206 GCA_025762735.1 Platanus orientalis | reverse complement strand
TGTCCAAGAAGTTCACACAAGAACAAACAGTAAGGTTCAGGCTAGGCATCCATTCTTTTTTATCTTCCTGATGTATATTCAACTCAACGGACTCCACCCACCTAAAAAAAGATGCTATATCTTTAACTTCCTAATCAAAGACCGGTCACCTAAAGATCGGCTGCCAAACCCCTTCGCCATTAGACACCTCCACGTACTCAACTACTAAAGCCTGGGGATTTGCAACCAGCGTAAAGACTAATGGAAATATTTGCCTGAGCAGTTGGTCCCCACACATTCTATCTTCCCAAATTTCGTTCTTCGGCCATCTCCCACCACTATCCTCAAGCCTTCCTTATAGTTTTGGAACAAGCCCATAATACCTTTCCAAGGACCTCTACCATGTGGGCCTCGAACCAGGCAAGGGTCATCATCCTCCTTGACCCTGTACTTTGCAGGCACCACTTGTCTCCATATGTTGTCTTGCTCCATCCCAAAACGCCAAAGCCATGCACAAAAGGGCTTTGTTCATTAGGCCCATCCTCAAACCTAAACTCCCTTTAGCCTTTGGAGTACAAACCCGATCCCAAGCTACCAAATGTTGTCCCCTATCTGCATCACCCCCTTTCCACAAAAAAATCCCTTTGAAGCTTTTCAATTAGGCTCGCCACCCACCCTGGAATTATGAACAAGGACAAAATAAATTGGAATACTGGCCAAGGCCGCCTAGATCAAGGTCACTATTTCCCCTTTCAAGAGATACATGGCCTTCCACTCAGCTAACTTCTTACGAACCCTATCAACCACCAGCCCCCAAGCCTCTTTACTTTTAAAGGATGCCCCCAAAGGTAAACCCAAGTAAGGTATAGGAAGTTGACCAACTGTACAACCCAAATCCACAGCAAGGAGATCAATATTTGGCACAATTTCAACCCCAATGATTAGACTCTTTGCAAGGTTCAATCGCAGCCCCGACACTGCCTTAAAGCATCTTAGGACACATTTCAGCATCTAAATTTGTCGTTGAGAGTTGTTGCATAAGATCTATATATCATCTGCAAATAAAAGATGGGAAACTACCACCTCTCCCACTTGGAAACCTTCAAATATCCCTCCCTCCATAGCATTGTGCAACATGGCTCCCAACGTCTCAACCACCGGAAGGAAGAACAGGGGAGATAAGTGATCCCCTTGCCTTAGCCCCCGAGACCCTTCAAATTTGTGCGACGACACCCCATTCACTAACACCGAGGAGGAGGCCAAACTAAAGCATCTCCACATCCAATTCATCCACTAAACCCCATATCCAAAACGCCCCAAGATGTAAAAGAAGAAGTCTCAGTTGACATGATTATAGGCCTTTTCCAAATCGAACTTGCAAATCACCCCCGGTTGCCTACTCCTTTCCCTGATATCAATACACTTGCTAGCACATAGGAATCCATCCAGAATAGACCTCCCCTTCAAGAAGGCCCATTGCCCCTTGGAAATAATGGTTGAGAGGACTACCTTAAACCACAAATCCTAGCACTTGGAAGTGATCTTATAGGTACTCCCAATAAGGCTCACCAGCATAAAATCCAAAAACTTATCTGCTCCTTCCTTTTTGGGAATCAAAGAGATGAAGGTTGCATTACTTCTCCTATCAAAAAAACTACAGTCGTAGAAGTCTTAGACCACCAACATCAAACCTTCATTGACAATCTCCTAACACTCCTTATAAAATAAGATGAGGAAACTATCTGAGCCCCTGAGCCCGGCTCCTTATCCCCTTCCATCAGCCAAACTACTCCTCTCACTTCCCCCTCATCCAACGGCCTCTCCAACCATATTGCATGCTCCTCCTAGATTGAAGCAAAGTGAAGGCCCTCCAACCTAGATCTCACTTCCCAATCCTCAATATATAAGTGACAATAAAAGCTCCTGACTTACCTTTTAATCTCCTCTTCATCCTCCACCCAAGTCTCCCCGACCTTAGTCTTCTGATTTGATTAACTCTTTGCCGACAACTAGCAATCTTGTGGAAGAATTTGGTGTTCCCATCGCCTTCTTTCAAACACTGCACCCTAGCTATCTAACGCCACATTACTTCCTCTATGAAAAGAACCCTCTCGAATTCCTCCTTTCAGACATCTTGCGAAACCCTTTTGACCTCATAAAGCCCGACCTCTTCCTCCTTCAAGTCCCAAGCTCGGATATTATCCAAGATGAAGGTTTTTCGAGCTTCAATTCTCCCAAGCACCTCCCTATTCCACACCCTTAGACAGTCTCTCAAAAACTTCAACTTCAACGTAAACCTTTGCCCAGGAAAGCCTTCCACCTTAAATGAACTCAACCACTCAGCCACTTGATCTTTGAACCCCAGCTTGAGCAACCATATAATTTGGAACCTGAAAGGCCTAGGTCCCGATCTGGCATTCCTTGCAATAGCATCGGGGTATGGTCAAATTTCAGTCTCGACCAAACAAAGGAATCAATCAGGGAAAAGAAATCTTCCCACTCCATGGAGACTAAAAATCTATCAAGCTTGCCCATTAAGGGATTTTCTTGGAAACTAGACCATGTAAATCTCAAGCCCGAGAGAGGGACATCCAATAAGTCATTTCTATCTACAAAGTCCCCAAACAATTCCATGGTGCCAGATCTCCCCCCACCTCTATTCCACTAAGAACTCACTCACCAACGAGCCAATATCCAACCCATACACAATTATGATCCTCCATCTTTGGGTCTCCCCCCTCTAAATTGTCGTCATGTTATGGAGAATTTGTCCACCCATGTATTCACTTCCTCAATTCGACCTTTATCCCAAAGGATTATCACCCCATCTGTTGCCCCAATCGATGGAACCGCCAGCCACCCACTCCTTGCGAAGCAGCTAATATAAAAAATCACCTTCCTATCAACCCTCTCCAGCTTCAACTCTTGAATCAGAGCCCCCTCTACCCCGCTTTTGTTTACCATATCCTTTAACATCCTCCTCCTATCTGCATTCCCAAGCTCCCTCACGTTCCAAGATAAAATTCGAAAAGTCATTTGTGACTTCCTTTATGCTCATGTCCCTTCCTCTCCGAACCTATGGACTTCTCCCCCTCTCTCCCTTTTCATAACATACCCTCCATTTTAGGTTCTTTAGCTAATGAGACCACCTCCCTATTTGCACCCTTCCATCCTACACCTCCACTTTTTTTCTTTCCAACTTAGCAAATAGCTGTCTAGGCTCCTATTCCAAACCATCAAACGACACCCCCATAACCTGGCTAACCTCCCCCATCTTCTAAAGCACCCACTCTGACACCTCTAAAAGCGGTTGAACCTCATCATCATCTGGAGTCAAGTCAAGAGAATAGTTCCCATCATGGAGCAACTTAACCACCACGAAACCAATGGCCAAATCAAGGGTTCCAGAGCCCACCCTGGAAACCATCGTATCCTGCCTCCCTCTTAGCTAGCTACACACATCCTCTCCAATTGCTCGTCCTTAAACTCCTTCCCTGTTCACAACCCCCTTTGATCCACTAGAATCGATGGGTAAACCCCTTGCCTCCACCAAGCCCCAAGATTGATCCTCCCTTAGCAAGTTCAACATCCTAGCATTCCCTTCCTCAATCTCCGTATCCAACCCTCCTAACGAGAAAGAACCTCCTAATTGATCCCCACTCCCAATGGCAATTTTCTTTTCATGAAGAGGAATCATACCCCCCAACCCAACCCCCCTCCACACAAGCTAATGCGTGCGACTTAGACGCCTTCCTCCCTTGATCATCGTCGGACATTACACTCCCCCCTGCACACTTGTCCGACCTACCTATGGGAAAAAAGTTAAAGCAAAGCTTTGCAAGAGGATTTTGCCTCATCTGAAGAACACACCAAGGTGGAGATCTAGAACCTAGCCCCAAATGAAGTTGATTAACTCCTCCTAGGCATTGCCTAAGCCCCACGTTCTTTCATATCAAGTTCAGCCTTCCCAACAAAGCCAAAATGATTAATGCCATAGAGCCACCCTGGCATGGTCCCTCCAGACTCCTGGAAATCTCAGTCGCATCGCCTCCATTCCCAGCAACACATTTCTCTTCCACCAAGTGAGAGGGAAAATCCCCTTTTCCTTCAGATGAATCTATCCTCAAGAGGGAGCTTCTGTTGAGGTCCCCCCCCTTTATTCTCCTTGAATTGATGGCACTACCATCCCTTCCCTCCCTTCATAAGTGAGATCCCCCAAATTCCCTTTGATCAATGTCATTTCCAACCCTGCCCTCCTTTTATACTGGAAATCCCCCATCTGCCCTTCAAGCCTTGATACACTATCAAAGGATTAGGATGCCCCTTCCACCTCCATAGAATGCCCATTATGCCCCTCATTTCCAAAAGACCACAAGGCCCTTATATCTCCATGGCAATCCCAAAAATGCACCTTCTCTAAAAATGACGAGGATGCCCCTACCATCCCCTCAATTTCATTTGAGTGCCCCTCCCCTAGCAACGCTCCCCTTGACGGGCCAGTTCCTACCAAGACCCAATGACCCGAAGAGGATCCAACCTCTCGGTCACCTGGATCCCTCCTGACACCTAGGATGTTTCCATTGGCCTCAGGACCCTCCAAAGCCTGAATTTGAATTTGAATTCGCTCGTGGGCCATACGCCTACACCCACGACTCAAGTCCCTCGATTCTCATTGGTTGCTTACCTTGTCCACCGAAAACGTCATACTTGTCATCTTTTTCGCCGCCAACCTCTTCTCCATCACCTCTCCCTCCGGTTGAAGAAGGACCACCAAATCCTTGCCACGGTCGATCACAATAATCGACCTCGGAATCCTATCAATCCCTCTCTCTTAACTAGAAAGCGAGCCTGAAGAAAGTTGTCCATCTCCTCCTCTAGTCTCTCCCACCTAACCAAACCACCACATAAGCTTTCAATTGTCACCATAATTCCCCTAGTCCACAAGTGAATCGGCAAGCCAACTATGTGAACCCACCTTTCAACCCACAACTCCCTAGAGTTCATAAAGCCATCCGACGGCTCCCATTTCTTGAAGAAGAGATCCGCACTTCTAAGGCCCACCGTCCCGCAGTTGGCCAACTGCTCTACATCCTCTACAAAATCGAGGAACACAATCGCCACATTGGTGGAGGTTGGCCGAACAGCCAGAACAGATTTGCACTGAAGGAACTCCGATATGAGCCTAAAAGCATTCCTAAGAGACCAGCTTCGAGTCCTCTTCACCAACACTGTCATACCCCCTCTCTCGTCTCATCAATTAGCACAACATCATCAGCAAACAGCATACACCATGGCACCTCCTCCTATATACACCTAGTCAACTCATCCATAACTAAGGCAAACAGGTACGGACTCAATGTTGACCCCTGGTGCAAGCCTACTGCGATCACAAACTCACTTGTCTCTCCCCCAATTGTCCTAACACTAGTTATCGCTCCATCACACATATCCTTAACTAGGTCAATATAACTACATGGAGCTTATCCAAAAAAAAATCTATCTACTTGGGACCCCTTTCTTTTCCAAAAACCACCAAATGAACTTTCTTGGTACTCTATCATATGCCTTTTCTAAGTCAATAAAACCCATGTGAAGATCTTTCTTCTTCTCTCTATACTTTCCATCAATCGCCAGATTAGGAAAATAGCTTCGATTGTTGATCTCCTAGGCATAAATCCAAACTGGTTTTCGGACACTCCAGCTTCACGTCTTAGTCAATGCTCAATCACTCTCTCCCAAAGTTTCATTGTATGGCTCATAAGCTTGATCCCATGATAATTGGTGCAATTTTCCCCTTGTTCTTGTATATAGGAGCCACAATACTTTTCCTCCACTCATCCGGCATGTTTTTAGTTCTAATGATCTTGTTAAAAAACGTAACTAACCATGATAAACTATAGTCTCCCATACATTTTCAAACCTCAATTGGGATACCATCTAAACCTAGTGCCCTTCATATCTTCATCCTCTTTAACTTCCAACACTCCAATCCTACGAAGATATTAATGATCTTTAATCTTCTCTAATCTACTGTTCCTAAACCAACATTCCTTATATGATCCTTATTTAATAATTTTTTTAAATAGCTCATCCATCTTTCTTTAATCTCTTTAGTATTGACGATACATATCAATATTGAAAATAACAAGAGTTGATCAAAAACTAGTTTACACACATACTTTATTAAAAACATATAATGTGAGGACAAAAATACCCTAGTGTGTGACACATCCAGCAAAACTTATGTTGTTACATACTATAGGCTTACAGATATAGGCCCATCACAAGAATAAGCAATATTAACAACAACAACAAATCTAACAAATATAATTTTACCTCATATTAATAAAATTAAAAGATTACTTAAGACAAGTAATGCAAATTATATATATCTTTTCCTATCAGTTCTACATATGATGATAATTTACTCTATTCATAGAGTTTGGGCCTTCTCTACCACATGGCATGGCACTGACAGAACTGAAGAAGCATTTGGACAATAAGACCTAGTTGTATAACCAAGAGTAAAATAGAAGCGGTAGTCTTTAAAATCGTGGGGAGAATAAGCCAGTGTTAGAAAATGACAATAATACCTAAAACACTATCATATTTAGAACTTCGGGGATGAACTTCATTATAGAAAGCAGCTTAAACTCCTCTTACAATGCTACTACAAGAGAAGTATAAGTTTCTTCTTGTGATGGGATGATCTCCATAAATTCTGAGCATGGGCATGCCGGATGTATCATTGTCGCTCTGTAAAACTGATTCAACCTCCACATGAATTTCAAAGACCACCTCTTCTATTTCACCCTTAGTTATAAAATTGGGGGCCCATGGGGGCACAAAAGGCCTCAAAAAGAAAAAGAAAAAAATAATAATACAAGGAATTTTTCCTTCACAAATAAATATATAATCCTTTTAAGGACTAGTTAAATTCTTATGAATTTTGCATTACCTAATTTAAAGGGCTTTCAGATTGGATTATAGAATCCAATTTTGATCCATAATCATTTCTAAGCCATTAAAGAGTTGTTTGGTTCAGTTTCTGTTATCCAATTATACAAAATCAGCTACAATCAGTTCAAAATGATAAACAATATTGAGGTCATTTCTGGCGATTATGACATTGGCGAAGCAAATCAAAACCAACATTTCTGTGCCCTGGTTGATGGAGTGAATGAAAAAGAGCGACCAAAACAAGGGTATATAAAAACTCTTGTTTCCCAAAAACTGTCCAAGAGATTTTTTTTTTTTTTCTCCAGTCATGCTTTCATTTATTTTTGTTTGGATAAATAATGACTTTGTTAGAAAGAATAAGAAAACATAGAATACAACAAGACAACCCAAAGGCCTCACTTCTGAAACTTTGCCATTACATTGGCACTAAAAACATTGGCCAACCCCACCCCCCAATTGGCAATTTTATCAGTCAATACATCTTGAGCCCCAAGAACATGAATAAGAGAGATATCCAAGGAAATAACCAATTCCCAGATCTCATTCATGGACCTGATGCACATAATTTTAGGAGCCATTTCCTTAACCCAGACCCCACCTGATAACCACCGACGAATCCCCTTCCATACACACATCCCCAATCCCTAGATTTTTTAGCTCAACGAAGCCCATAAGCAACCCCAAAATTTCTGCTTTTGGGGAATCACACGAGTCAAGAAGGCCAGCAATAACGTGAACTATGAGGCCTTGACAATCCCGCACAACGCAGCCAAAACCAGCTGGACCTGGATTTCCTTTCAAGGACCATCAAAATTGAGCTTAAGAGATCCGGGGGAGGGGGGCAGCCAAGTCATGGACTTCCCTACAATCACAAGGGAGTTGAAGGAAATGCTAGACACCCAATCTTTCTGAAACCCAAACAAAGATAAGCCTTTAAACTCGTTGGTAACAAAAAAAAAAAACACAGCTCCCAATTTCTCAAACAATAGAATCAATGACCTCATTGCTACTCTTATGCCTCTCGTGTTAATCAAACAAGCCCAAAGACTCTACCACGTTCTCCCAACCCGAAAGAATTCCATGAAGAAAAAAAATCCAGCACCTCTATGTGTGTGCTTGATATCGATTGAATTTTTTTCTTTATGCATAAAACAAAAGAGAGCTGATCAATATCTCTATGTGTGTGTGTGATATCTTTGTTTCTCTTTGAGGGCGTTTGATTTGATCATTCAAAGTCCTAAAGCTTGGATCCAATCTTATCGTCTGAAGCAAAACAATAAGCACCTCTTCCCCTTTTCTTTCATTTCTCTTTTCCATCTGATTGATTTATGTACACAGGGTAAACGATTTTTTATGTGGAACTATTCAGCATAAAAAACTGTCAAAGGAGGACTATAGCTTTTTTTCTTATATTGTGTAATTGAACTATGTTGCCATGCTTATTGATGTGGGAGCATATTTTGTCAATAAAAAGAAGCTGAAAGATCATGGTTAGACCATAGAATCAGCTTTGTATTAAGGCCCAAAAGGCCCTAGTCATTGGAGGTTTTTAGAGGGTATAATCATGTAATAAAGCTAAAATAACCATGAGGTTTTCCCTCTTTTTGTGGACTGCTAAAGTCAACAAAAAGGGGTCCACAAGTGTTGGTCGTACAGCTTAGTATTTGGGTTTAATAAGGAGTCTTTAGAGGTCAAAGTTGTGGGGCCCAATAGTCCTAGTCGACAGCCCTTAAAAGTTTAGAGTTTGAAGAGTCTTGCTTAAATGGGATTCTTATCTCTTTTACAAGTTTTTAGTTAGAGAGTTTGCTTTAAATAGAAGTCCTAGAATGTAGGTATTTGATTAGATTAGGATTTTTTTTAACAACTCATTTCAGCCTCTATAAAGGCCACATGATTTGTGTAAAAAAGGGGGTGAATTATGAATAAAAAGAATGAAATTTGCAAGTGGTTTCGATTGGGCATGGTATACCAAACCTCTTCTCCTTTTTGGTGTGGTATCCCCTTTTCTATCCCATGAGTACGTGGCTCTCTCTCTCTTCTCTCTCATGTCTCTCTAATTGAAATCTTATCTCTCTTTTTCTTTCTTTCTTTCTTTCTTTCTTTCTTCGTCTACTTATTTCACTTGCTGTTTTACATTCCACTATTATAGACCTTCAAGAACCATCATCAAGAATCATTCTTGGTTAGGTTCTTGGAACCCAAACCTGTAAACAGACCTTACCCAACCCTTTCCCTATCAATTCCCTTCAAGAAATCCAAGATCCATCCTTCCCCTTACTGTTGCATTCAAGATTACCCACTGGTTTTCTGATTTCTTTAACTATAACCTAAAACAGCAACCTTTCTAATGCAGCATCCATTGTTTGGTTGGACCTAAGGTTCCCTTTGTGGAAGCCTAAGACCAAGACCAAGAAGACTAAGAGACTTGTGGCCTTGGGGGGCACATTTTTTTATGTGTCTTTGATGTATAAAGGCCAATAGTGCCAAGCATTTTGTTAGTTTTTAGTTTAGGGGCATGTAATTATAATAAGGCTGCAAAGCCAAGGGTTATTTGTGGGAGAACAATCCTAGTCGACAGTTCACTTGATTTGTCCTCTAGTGGAACCCCAAAGTCAAGCAATGGGGCCTACTAGTAGAGGTGGCCGGTTACCGTGTTTCTTCTTTAATTTTTGGTAGTTTAGAAGTTAGGAAAGTACAAGTTTTAGGAAGCTTTAGTTTAGGAAATATTTGAGTAGCAAGTTAGGAATTTAGTAGTTGCTAATTTAATAAAGTTTATAAATAATGTTCAGTTGTAAGCCTATTTAAAGACCTCCTTCCCTATATTATGCAGTGAAGTTTAATAAAATTTTGGATTTTATTGAATTGGGTGGGATTTCATATGGAGCCGTGGCCTACTCTCTCTCTCTGTATCTTGTGTTCTCTCTCCACTACCCCTCCCCCACGATTTTCCTTTCTTCCCCTTTTCTTTCTCCCAGCCATACGAACACCTCACCACTCCATCTTCTTCTTCCATTATCTCCTTCTCCCACCTTACTCTTCTAAATTCCTCCTCAACAGTTGCTGGAAAATCATCTAATTTGAGGGAGTTAGGTCATTGCTAACTGATTTCATACAGTAGAAAATTTGATAATCGAATAAAGTCTCCTAATCCTATCATTGGTGAATTTGAAGGCTCTCCTTTCAGGTAACTATCTTACTGTTTTATCAGTATTTTATTTACCATCCAATCCGCAATCAAATCTGATATATTCTTTAGCATTCTGTTGTATTTAATTGAACCATTCATCGTTTCATCTGAAATTTTCTGGGTGTATAAAAAGTGACAATCGCACTAATTAAAAATCCTCCTTTTCATTCTTTTCTTTTAGGGTTTTTTTCCCCTAATAGGACCACCTACGGAAGCCCTAAGTTTCCCTTTAGATTCCCCTCTTTCTTCCCCTCTAATTATTAAAGACTCTACCCGTTGTTTGCTGAAAACTCCATTAAAGAACCTTGGTTTTTATGAAATTTGAATATTTCACCTATCAAAACCTGTCCAAATTGTCTGAAATTTTAACCCTAGACCCTTTGAATGATGCAGTACTGATTTCATAAAATTCTGACACATTGCAGGGTTATTTTGGTGATTTTACCAAATCTGTCCAAATTACGATTTTACCCCTGGTCCGAAAATTACTATTTTTATTTTCTGAATTAATTTTCTGCAGAGTGCAATTGTTTCCACCCTTGTTCCGCATCATTTTTCAATATAATTTGACAAAACAAATTACATCCAAATCTTATGAAATTTGGAACAGCGATGTATTAGAAACCTTAGAATAACCCTGCAAAAGCGCAGAATTTTCATACGCATGACCAGGGCTATTTTGGTCATTTCACATTTATATCCCAAAATTTTCATAATAACCCTTCTTGCTTTTTCTCTGTCATTTCTTCTTGTTTACTTGTCTAAATTCCCCCTTTCCTCTGATTTTATTCTCTACTCTGAATTTTCCTTAAATTTATTAGTGGTTGGAGTGCTTAAAGAGAACTTTTCCCTGAATTTTCCCTAAATCACTTACGCTCATCGGAATCGGATCGAAGCCCCCTTCTACAGCTTTTATATGCAAATTTCGAATCAAGTTACAGTAAGGCAGTTTCAACATTCGATTGTTGTTCTAGTGTGCTATACAAGCACACCAATCTATTGTATAAGACTTTTGATATATGACTAGATAAAGATTTGAATCAAGAGATTATGATGTGGGATATATTTAGGAATGCAATTCTTGAATCAAGAGAATAATAGAAGTGAAAAAATCAAGAGAACAAGAAGTTAAAAAAAAAGCTTAAAGAAGATAAGGAAGAAGAAGAAGAGAGAGAAGGTAAAATGCTCACCTCATATAAGTGGTTGAGAGAAAACTTGTGATACTACACCCACTTCAACACAGACGTGTCTTCTTTTCAAATAATCATCCTCAACTCCATTTTATTGCATAGAGCATGCCTTTAAATAGGCTTACATCATAAATATTTGGAACTTTCTAAAAAAGGAAAAATATTCTAAAATTTAAAACTTTCTAAAATCCTAAACTTGCTAAAAACATTAATAACTTGTTGTACAAGTTTTCCCAAATCCTATACTTTTCAAAACATAAAATTTTCTAAGTCTAAACTACTAAAACTTAAGACTTTCTAAAATAACACTATTTCCGTTTTTTTTTTACACCCCCCTTAGTAATTTGGTTATAATTTTCCCAAATCACCTCGGATTTGCACAATATTGGTCTTGTTAGAAAGATAACTGAATAACCTATCTAATGACACCAAAATCAAGCCAAAATGGCAAGTTTTGACCTTTGAAACAGCAGGCTAAACATAAAAACAGGATTAACCTAAAAAAAACCCAAAAAAATCTTAAAAATTCTGAAATTTTCCTTAAACACTCCTAATTTAATCCCAACTTCCTACCAACTTTCTAAGTTGGCTCTAATGGCTTTATTACATGTAAAACCACTAATTAAAGCTTCTAAAATAGAAAAATAACAGAAAAATAAGGCTATACTACTAGACACTCCATGGAAGACTATCAATGGTCTTCCAACTTTTTGACATGGTATGCTCCTGCATCAAATTAGCTTAAATGTTTGCACCACACATATAACCATCAATGGAGATTAAGATGGCCTTCACCTTCTTAAATTAAAAGGTAATTCCTAAGTACAATTATGCTTATTCTAACATTTCTTGAAGTTTCATCGAAAATTCTAATTTCCAAGGTTGCCATAATCTTTCCAATTTCTACTCATGTTTCCATTGATGTTTCCAAGGAAGTCATGGGTTTGTGGTTTGGTGTGGATGTTTCTTCATCATTTCCCAACTCTATGTCGGTGTATAGCTTCATTATGTAGTGATTTTTATTATTTCTCAACCATTTGTGCTCCAGACATGTGTGAAAGCATATGTCGTGAGGGTGTCAGTTTCCAACAACCTTCTTAGATGGTTGTTTTTCTTATGTAAGGATATTCCTAGGTGTGTATTGTTGTTTATTCTATTATTTCCTGAAGTTTCATCCAGAGTTTATAACATTTCCATAAAGCTTCCATGGTACATTTCAATGGTTTCCGCAATACTTTACATTTCCACGGAGACCAAAACCAAAACTTCAAACCTTGATTTAATAGTATCTCTGCTAAACACGAATACCAAAACTACCCCATGTGACTTTATTTGGGAAGAGTTGAATAGGGAAAGAAAGCTGCACTTATGTAAATGGAAAGATTCGTGTAGAATGCTTGATCAAGGGGGGCTGGCGCTCTGGCCTTTAAGGCTCATGAATCAAGCATTACTGAGAAAGTGGCTCTGACGATTCGAGAAAGAAAAAGGAAATCTATGAAGGAAGGTTATCACTGCCAAGCATGGGGAGGAGGAAGCCAGTTGGATAAGCAGGATGCTGGAGGGCCCCTATGGTTCCGCTTGTTGAAAAAGTAAAGGGATACAACTCTGTCCTCCCTCATGTGGTATAGAGTGGACAATGGTGCTAGAACCCATTTTTAAAAGGATGATTGATGCGGCAATGCTAGTCTAGAGAAGGATTTCCCTATGGTGTTCAGCTTGGCAAGGCTGCAAAATGGTTTAGTTCAAGATCACACAATGAGACTGCAGAATTCCATTGCTTGGAACCTTCATTTAAGAAGGAATTTTAATGATTGGGAAACATCAGAGGTGGCTGGATTACAATTTAAGCTTGACTCTGCAAAGGTGGGAATGGAAGCGTTGGATGCGAATGGCTTTGGTCTCGGGAGTCCAATTGCAGATTCTCTGTCAAGTTGTTTATGCAAGTCTTAATGCAAGCTGTGAGAGGTGGGCAGGGCCCATCTACTCCGGCTAAGATCAATAGAAATCCCCTCTTCCTACAAAGGCAGCAATTCTTCTTTGGTTCATTTTTCGAGGCAAGGTTCAGATGATGGACAAACTAATGGCTAAAGGTATCCCGTGGATGAATGGATGTAGCCTCTGCTGCCAAGAAGCCAAATCAATGAGTCATTTATTTCTTCACTTCCCTATCTCCTCATTATGGTATCACATGACTAGGAGGTTCACAAAGTATTGGGTGATGCCGGGTAGGTTTCCAGCGCTGCTTGCCAAATGGGAGCAGCTTGGGCAGGAGGGTCTCTCTGCAAAAGGCACTACCTGTGGCGTTGCATTCTTCTTGTGGTTGGAGCGAAACAAACACATTTTCAACGACAAATCTCTCCCTCTAGTTGAAGGATCATATTATTTCTCTCCTTTTTAGCTGGATAGCTCACCTTCCAGTTTTCAAAGGTTTAAAAATATCATGAGTGGGTGTTTGGATGGGATGCCCTTGTCTTTCGTTAGCTCTTCATTGGGCAGCTGGCTGCTGCCTTTCTGCCCTTCAGGAATGTATCTCTCACGCATTTCCTTTTGCTTTCAACAAAATCTCACCTTTATTGATCCCCCTCCCCGCCCCAAACAAAAAAAAGCCTACCCTATGTGATATTCATATATCTATCTTGCTTTGAACTCTCATAAGCTTCTCACATGGAAATCATTAGATAAACCTCAGCGTCCAAATCACAGCTCTGAATAAACGGGGAGGAAAATAAAGTACTTGCAATTTGCTCCATGCTATTTTTGAATTACAAATGAGACTGGTATCATTTATGTCTGGGTGTTGTGTATAACTACCAAAAACAAAACAATAATAAGAGAGAAAGCAAGCACTCTTACATAAAATATTTGCATTCCCTCAAACAAAACAAAGGAGATACAAGTACTTGTGTAATAACCTCTCCTCGTTTTTACTCTAGCTGGGAATTTGTAGTTATAAAGTTTAAAGATAGAAGAATACGGTCAGTGAAGATATCAATGTCTGTGGCACGAAATCTGAACCAAAGATAATGACATGAAAAAGGGACAACAGGATAAAAAGCATACACTGTATTTTCCATCCAAAAGACATAAAAACTATGTGTATGTCATTGTCAGCTTCATGAATCTTCTGTCATTTCATTCTATCACGGGCCAAATCCTCTCTTAATGTCGCAAAGCAACACAGTACATAGGAAAAAAATTACTACTTTGCTTGGGAAAATAACGCAATAAAACAGAAATAAGTGTACCTCTGTTTCATCGGCATCCTGGCATTGTAAACTGAAATCCACTGAGTAGCAGGAACTCCTAAACGGACCTTCTTCTTTGGCTGCCCATCGTCTTCATCCTCAATGGTCAACCTACCCCGTTTCTGGCCAACTTGATAGATAATCTGGCAAATATTACATGAATAAAAAACAATAGTGCACTAATGCACAAAATTGAAAACCAAATTCGGTTCTCTCCTCCTGCGTTTTTCTAAAAAAAAAAAATTCTTATCAAAATTATATATATATATATATATATATATATATATATATATATATATCCTTCTTTTTCCATTACTTATTTAAATTTTGATTATTTCTTGAATTTCTTCTTCTGTAATTTCTCTTTGTAGTTTGCTTACATCCCATTCATAATTATCATTTATAATATTTGAATCTTTTTTTATTTCACTATTTAATGGTTTATTAGTTACAATCCTAAAAAAATTTTAAATTGGTATCCTATGATCCTCCCAAAATTTTATCTCACTTCCATTTCCCAGTTCCCACATAAGTCATTTTTATTATTACCTCTCTTCCTTTGACTATACTCTTCAAGACCCATGAATCATTATTTATACATTTTGCTTCCAAGAAATTTTTGTCTTGGAAATATATTGATTTCAAGAGTTTAGACCACAATGCATCTGGATTTTTTTAATATTTTCCAAACTTGTTTGATAAGTAATGCTTTACGAAATGCATGAGATCCCTAAATCCTAACCCTCCATCACCTTTATTTTTTCTTAAAGTTTCCCACTTAATCCAGTCTATTTTCTTTTCATTACCTGTTTACCCCACCAAAAGGCTCTTTTGTTTTTTATCTACATTTTCACATATTCTTTTTGGGATTAAGAAAACTGACATTGCATATGTTAGAAGGGATGTTATAACTACTTTTAAGAGTATTTCCTTTCCGACTTGATTTAACAGTTTTTCCTTCCACCATTGAATTTTTTTTAAATGCTCTTTTTTCTATATATGAAAATAGATTTGTTTTATTTTTTTCATATTATTGTTGGTAAGCCTGCCAACCCCAAATAGTTGGGATAAGGCTATTGTTGTTGTTGTTGTATTGTTGGTAAGCCTAGATATTTCCCTGGAATTTGTACTTGTTTTATACTTAACTGATTTGTTATAATATTTTTAACTTGCTGAGGTGTATTCCTGCTATAAAGAACTTCTGATTTTTCGTAATTAACTATTTGTCCTGAGGTTTTATTAAATTCTTTTGAGGAATTTTTAATATTATATGTTCTATTAGTATCTATCTTGGTAAATATATAGAAATCATCTGCAAAAAGGTGTGTTACTGTTGATCGGTTCTTCTAATTTAAATTCCTTCTGTATTGTTAGAACCCCTAGTTGCAATTATCTGATTACTTGGGGAACCATTTATTAATATCTTTCTTATAGGTTACTGATGGTGCACACTCCATTATCCACTTCATCCATTTATTGCTAAAACCCATTTTAATCATTATGTTTTCTAGATATTTCCACTCTACCCTATCATAACCTTTACTCATGTCTAATTTTATGGCCATATAAGTTTTGTTAGTTTTATTTAATATTATAAATCTTAATATTTCATGTGCTATAATAATATTATCTGATATTTGTCTATTTTTTATAAAAGCTCATCGATTTTAGATATAATTTCATGCATTTCCTCTTTTAACCTATTTGTTAATGTCTTTGATATGATTTTATATATTACATTACAGTGACTAATTGGCCTAAATTGAGTTATATTTTTGGATCCCTACTTTTTGGAATTAAGGTTATAAAAGTTTGGTTTATTTCTTGTAAACATTTATTATTATTGAATACTTTTATAATTGCTTCTATAATATTTTCCCCAACTATATTCTAATATTCCTGATAAAAACCAATTTAGAATTCATCAGATCCGAAAGATTTTAATTTACCTAGGTCAAAAGTTGTCGCCTTTAATTCTTCTCTTGAAAAGGGTTTATCTAGATAGGTTTTTGAATTTTCTGACAAAGAATTTATCATGTACTCTTATATTATCAATATCCTCTATACGAGGATTATTAGTTGTATTTAATGTTTTTAAAATAAGTTGTTGCTTCATTTGCAATATCCTTCTGTTTTTCTGTCTAGTTTCCTTCCGGAGTTTGTAGTGCAAATATTCTATTATGATTTCTTTTATTCATTATTGTTGCATGGAAAAATTGAGTTTCTATCTCCTTGTTTTAGCCATTATATCTTAGAAATCTATGTCCAGTATATTTCTTCTTCTTTTAAAAAAAAAAATCTAACTCTTTCTTTGTATCTTTGATTACCTTTTTGATTGCTTCAAAATTTGTTTTTGGATATAATTGTGTTAGTATCTCTATATTATTATTATTTTTTTGAGAGGCAATTATAGGTGAAGACGGGTTTTGAACCCAGGTCTATGGTACGACACCCTCGGACTTTACCAACCTAGCAAGTTGACATCTTCTCTATTATTTGTTATTTGTTGTTTTATATTTCCAAAAACTTTTTTCATTTTCTTAGTCTTGGTGGGAGAATTCGAATATCTCTTGACTTTATTTCATTTGGTTTCATTAAAGGATGTCTTCCAACTGCTTTCTATTTGTTTTTTACATCTTTCATCATGTGTTCACATCCATTTAAATCTAAAAGGTCTTGGCAGAAATTTTTTCTTTGGGAAAAGATTTAATATTATAGGTGCATGGTCTAATCTTATGGGGATCTGATTTTCTATTATTGCCTTTGGATATAACATTTTTCGTAGAAAGTTAGCTACCCCTCTGGATAGTCTCTTTCATTTGTTCATTATAACACTTTTTAAACTCTGTATATGAAGGGCATACATACCCTAACCATGGTTTCAAAGATCAGATGATCTGGGATCGGATCACCCGATCCGGATCAGGATCGGATATAACCAGTTCGATCCTGCCCTATAGATCACAATCCAACTGGAATCGTCCGATCAAAAAAAAAACCTAAAAAATAGTTTTTTTTTTCTCCAAGAGTGCACAACACCCTTCCCTGATTCATATAAATATTCTTAAAAGTTTTGAAATAACATATAAGAGGTAAACCCCATGACCTTCTAATAAACGATAAATCTACTATGCAAAAATACAACAACAACAACAAACAGCCTTATCCCAACTATTTGGGGTCGGCTACATAAATCTACCATGTAAAAATAAATAAAAAATTCTAACGGGAGGCCTTAGGAACCCCCCCTCCCCCCTACATTGATGGTGGAGGGCAAGCCCCACCCACCACCCCTATAATAGAATGCTAGATTAAACTTCACTAAGACACCAACCCATTGGCTAGAATAATGAATCATGTATTATTATTTTTTTATTTTTGTTTACATGATTTTGTACATAGTTTAGTTTTTATGCATCAATATATATATATAATAATATTGGATGTTTGGTTATACAAACTACAATCGTGATGCACTTAACATGCCTACAATTATGTTTATCATTATTTATTTGTTATTGTATTTGTATATGGTTGGTTTTTCTGCACTAGAAGTAATCATATTGGATGTTTGGTTATGAAATGTTCAATCTTGATCTTTATAAATATACATGCTTTAACAGCATTTATTCATGTATGATGCACCTAACATACCTAAAATTGAGTTCTGTCATTCAAACTTTTAATAAAAAGCATTATAAGAATATTAAAAAAAATTAGGAATTTTTTGGCTTTGGATCATGTTCGAACCGAATGATCCACATGTGGATCGCCGATCCACGATCCAATCTAGACGATATGATCCCAGATCGGCTTTGGGCTTGGACGATCCGATTTGCTGATCCAAGTTTTAAAACCATGATCCTAACTCCACCAATCTACCTTCTTCTAACACTTTACTGGCAGTTCTTATTTCTCAATTGGATATTATTTGGCCCCCTTTTTATCCTATTTATCCCATATGCAGTTCTAGCCCTCATGCATACTAATGGCCCTGAAATGGTTTTAATTTTGTTTGCTAATTGTTGCAATAAGGCACTCATATTCCTTTTATCTAGCTCCCCATATATGAACATACAACTACAAGACCACTTATTTCTCCTATCCCCTTCTTCTATTTGTATAAAAATAAATCTTTGACTCCTTAATGTTACATATTAAAATATTCTTTCAAAGGAGTGCTAAGCCCCCTGACAATCCATTTGCATTTATGCTAAAACTATTCCAATCCAAATGGATTTTTGTTTTTTTCCTAAATTCCTGACTTTTACATTTTTTGTTTTTTGATAAGCAAGTAGGTCAGTGGTTAGTAATTCATAGGTGAAGACGGGTTTAGAACCAGGGTCTGTGGTATGAACCACCACAAGATTTTTAACCAAAAAAATTATATCTAGATTTTTATTTTTTATTTAGGTTTTTAATTTATGGAATTTCAAGGATGGCCCAAATCTGTGACAATTTCAAGCCATAACTTTCATTGGTCTCTTTGGGACTATTGAGGGACAACCACCTGAACCTTTTTTTATTTATTTTTATTGTAAAGAACCCATTCCTTTTCTCATCTATCTTTGCCAATATATAGTTTTTTAGTTTCCCAATATCTATGTCTAAACACTCTCTTGTTCATAAAGTTTCCTATAAATGTTTTATTTGTCAATATTTTTTTTTTGTTTTTTCCAAATTATTTTATTATTATTGATAATATCATTAGTATTTTTATTTTTTTCTGCAATATCTAAATTTATCGAATATATGTCTATGTATTGAACATAAACATGTATTTCCATCTATCAAATTTATAATAAATGATTAACAGTGGTATAAAGATGCATACCTGATAGTCTAGTGTTAGTAGCTGCATAAACGTTTCTTCAACAATGTTGTGATTGTAAGAAAGACTTTTGGTGTGGGTTCATCTTCAATTGTGAAGGATTCATTTGTTCTATAAAATCTTCCATCTCCATCCGTGAGAGGTTTAAATCTTGTCAGATTGTGAAAGATCCACATATCATTGATAACTATGAAATATTATTTTGAAAGATACACTGTAGGAGAATAGAAAACAGGGGAGAAGCTTCTAGGCTTTCAACCACAAGAGCCATATTGAAAGGAGGGGGGGGGTTGTTTACCTGTTTAATGAAGATCACAGAAATGGAGGGAAACACATCTTCAACATCTGCAGAAAAAGAGAGCAACAAAAAAAAATGTTAAGAGGACGATGAAAAATTAATCCAAATGATCTGTAAACTCTAGATGGATGACGACCAAGTGAGGGCATCATCAAAAAATAGGGACAAGGAGATCAAATGGGAACTATGTCTCATTGGTAAGATGCGAACAGAAAAGGTGGTAAACTTCTAAGGATTATATACATTCCTTTGTCAGTGGTGGAGCCCAAAGCATGAGATGGACTTGAAATAAACAGATAAGAGGATTGTATATATTCCAATTCAATCACCAATTGGATCTGTAGAGGGCTTTAGATGGCCAACCATATATGTGTCTTCAACAACAACCTCATAAGGCTACAAATTTTTTCTAACACTCGAGATTTGATCTATATCTGATCAACAACAACAAACAAACAGCCTTATCCCAACTATTTGGGGTCGGCTACATGAATCCTGTTCCGCCATTCCGCTCTG
>JAOXJP010270624.1:0-20207 GCA_025762735.1 Platanus orientalis | reverse complement strand
AGTTTTAGGCTTGAGAAATTATCTACATGAAACACCAAGTTAAAGAACCGTCAATGCTCAACCTCCTTAACTAGAACTCCCTCTTCATGCTCCTCGAACTTTTGGGGACATTCTTTATCTTCATGGTCAACTTTTGCATAGTAGTAGCAATTTTTTTAAGTCTCTCATACTTGAACGTAATAATGGTTGGTTCTTCCCATTTGTAATTATTTTCACAGTATTGATTAAGGACTCTTTAACATTCACCCCAACTCGCACCCGCATAAACTCACCAACTTCACAAAAATGATCTCCGTGGTCGATATGCTTGAAGGTTCCCAACCTACGACAAAGGACCTTCACTGTCACATTGTTGTAGCAGTTTAGGGGGACTCCAAAAAAACGAACCCAAAAATCCACTTGGTTGAACTCCAGGGACGACAATTTGTACTTTGGTTTCCCTTTTTCCAAGGCAATGATATATTTGTTGAAAGTCCAAGGCCCCTCTTCCTATAATCGGTGAAAGTTCATTTTGTTCTTAAAATAGATTCGAAACCAACCATTCTTGTTGAGAGTAATCAACACCTTTTCCCTTCATTTCCAAACGCTTGACATCATTTTAGAGAATAAGCATTGGTTTGCTTTCTTTTCCATCAAAGGTTTTGCAATAACACAAAATGCCCATTCGGTGGTCGGATCTTGACAGTCATCATCAAGATCAAGCTCTTCCTCCATGGTCTTCAATCCTTGAAAGTGAGAGAATATTCTCTGAGTCCTTCTCCCTTTTTTGATCAAGCTCATCTTGGTTGATAATGTCCATTGGTGACCTCAAAATAACTAAAACACCAAAAAACGAAACTAAAAAACTTACAGTAAATGAAACCAAGAGAGTGGAGGGGGAGAAAGATAATGTTGCATCTCCTAATAGAGATCACACTAGCCCATGGCTAGTCAATGTGAAAATTGCAAGAGTGCTAGTCTCTTATAAGATCATTTATGAATAAGCCCTCGAACTCTTTGGAAGTCATAGCCCATGATGCAATCTTAATGGAAATAGAATCGATGACTTCAAAGATGGATCTTAATGTGACTTCAAAAATCCTTCTGTTGTGTTCCTTCCAAATTCCATGAAAGATAACCATCCAAAACTTTTTACCTCTAGAATGATGGAATGGCACATGTCATTGCATTAGAAGCTCAAGGGAGAGTAAGGCATAACCCAATGAAAAGGAAAACGAGATAAACAGTGATTCCAAATGTCAAGCAAAAGGGGAAATGGAGCATAACATAGACACTAAATTCACCATCATCATACAAAGAATACAAATGTGAGGATAGATCATCATGTAAGAGCACCTCTTTTGAAGAAGGTCCAGTGTATTCATCTTACAATGAGAAGCAATCCAAAGAAAGACTTATAATCAAGGAGGGGAGATATCATTCTAGACAAATTTAACCGAGAACAATGAGGGGGAAGATGGAAAGGGGAGATCAAAAAGGGATTGAAATAAAGATTTGATAGAGAAAAGACTTGAAGAATCGAGAGACTATCTATAGTAGTAAGGACAAGAAGTGGAGATACAAAAATGAGGTAGAGAGTCATGTAGAGAAGATATGAGTCCAAGTTTAGAATTTAGAGGGTCCCTTATAAATAATAGATTCCAAGAAAGGTCATGAAGAGAGTTGGAAAGGATTTCATAAATTATGATAGTTTTATTTGATGTAATATGAAATAAATGGGGTAAACAAATAGAAAGAGGGGAGTCACCTATCCAGGTGTTGGTCCAAAATTTGACATGATGCCCATTCCCAATGACAATGGAAAGATGTGAGTAAACCAAGGGATGAGTGTCTAGAATATATTTCCAAATGACCGGGGCTTGAGAGGGAAGGGTTGATTTGAATCTCATCCATTGTGATCCGATCCATACTTGCAAAAAATAAGAGAGTGTCGCAAACTGTTTTCTTCCAAGGTGAAGTGTCAGATTCATTTCCCAAGTAGAGACTTATTTTTCAAAATGATGTTGCCAATCCCAAGGCCCTCAATTGTTTTCAACATACAAGTCACTTCCTACTTAACGAGATGGTCCTTCTTAGGTCCAATCCCATCCCATAAGAAATTTGACTAAATTTGCTCCATTTTATTTGTTACATTTACTTGAATGGAGAAGAGTGATAAGTAGTAAACTAAGAAATTGGATATGACTGATTTAATAAGAGTGATTTTGCCTATCAGGGAGATATGAGACTTTTTCCAAGAAGTAAGCCTATTCTCAACTTTCTCAACAATCGAATTCCAAAATCTACCCAAATGGGGTTGGCCTTCAAGAGGAAGGCTAAGGTACTTAAGTGGCCATTCATCCACTTTGTAGTTGAGAATGTTTGCTAAAGAGATGAGAAGTGGGTCTTCGACATTAATCCCTGCAATTTCATATTTTCTCCAAGTTACTTTAAACCTTAAGATTAATTCAAATATTTGTAGGGTATACTTGCGAGTATTGATGTTTGTTGAGGAGGGTTTAACAAAAATAATAGTGTTGTCCGCAAATTGAAGATGAGAGATAGACAAATTGCTAGAAGGAATTTTGGAACCTTCAACCAAATCGACCCAAGATGCATGGGATATGACACTAAGGGAGTCTACAACCAAAGAGAGAAAAAAAGGCAGGAGTGGATCTCGTTGTCTAAGGCCACTTGAAGCATAGAAGAAACCTTTAAAGGTGACATTGAGGAGGATGGAAAACCATGGGAAACAAACACAACCCATCATCCAAGTAGTCCATTTTGGGTCAAAGCCTTTCTTATTTAGGACTTATTCAAGAAAGTTTCAGTCAACTTTATCGAATGTTTTTTCAATATCAATTTTGCATACTAAGCCTGATGAACTAGATTTCTTCCAAGAATCCACACTCATTTGACACAAGGACCCCATCAATCATTTGTCTGCCTTTTATGAATGTTCCTTATGTATTTGAAACAACATGGCACATGACGTTAGTTTGTTTGAGAGGAATTTTACTATGATCTTGTAGAGGCTTCCAACCAGGCTGATTAGTCTATAATCTGCGAGGGAACAAGCTCCAAGAGACTTGGGAATGAGAGCAATGAAAGTGGCTTTAGCACCCCTGTGGAATGTACTTCTCTCAAAGAATTCTGTAAACACTTTCAATAAATCCTCTTTAATCAGCTCTCAATAGGTCTAATAAAAGAACATGGAGTAACCTTTTGGGCCTAGGAATTTATCCTTGTTACCACATGCTTAATTTCCTCCTCAAAAAATGGTTCTCCAAGCAAAAGGGCCACATCAGGGTGGGGGGGGGGGGGTTGAGAGTTAAAAAGGTTATCAATCTTTGGCCTAGATACGGTTTCTTGGGAGAACAGATTTTTAAAGAAATGAGCAATAGCATTTGCTATGTTGTCAAAGTCGGTTACTTTGTTACCATATATCACTAATTTGGTGATAAGGTTTTTTCCTTTTCCTGACACTCGCAATCCTATGGAAAAATTTGGTAGTACCATCCTAGGTGGTCTATTTTAATCCCTAGGCACATATCACAAATCTGATTGAACCAATGAACCAATGAACCAACCCATGAATAACAACCTGGACAGCTAGTTAAAATGCTGGATTGAAGCCAACATAGTTCCTAGACGACTAGAGATAGGGGACCAATGAAAACCTGTATTGTTTTACTCTAAATGAGTGGATCCTCTATAAGAGACTCCCTATACCCACCTCTACAACACATTATGTGGTTTGGCAAAGACTACTTAATCTAGAACATATGATGAAAATCCATCCTATACTCGTAACTCATAATTTAACAAAATGAAATTAGGACCGTGCTGGGCCAGGCTGAGCTATAATACAAAAATATCTAGTCTTGGCTGGCCAGGACTCAGGATAAAACTAAGTCTGACTGAACTCGATCTGAACAATTCAGGCTTCAGGTCAGGCCAGGCCCATTTGCAGCCCTAATT
Source organism: Platanus orientalis (assembly GCA_025762735.1). NCBI lineage: Eukaryota > Viridiplantae > Streptophyta > Magnoliopsida > Proteales > Platanaceae > Platanus > Platanus orientalis. The sequence goes on along the minus strand of JAOXJP010270624.1, from coordinate 16,247 downwards.
CTAATAGTTACAATGTTAAACATAGAAACATCACCCAAGGGGACAACACCCTTTTTATCTCTAAGGATGTTTCAAATGCTTTTTCCATAAGCAAACATGGATCGAAGATAGCTAAAATCCAATATTTCCTCCATCAGAAGACTGGCTTCGGACTGTTTTGGTCATTTAGATCATTTTAATAGACTATAGTAAAAGAGGTCAATCCACTTTTCTCCTCGTTCTCTCTTTCATATTCGCTTCTTTTTTTCATATTTTGTACTATTCAAAACAGAACCAATTTGGGTTAATTCAAGCTCATCTCAAGTGCAACCTGATTAAATTAACATAAGAAAAACCATCCTAGCAATTTTTACTGACTTGACCCAAAAAACTTAATTCAACACTTACCATGTTATTATTTCACACAAATAAATGGCTCTTTTGCATAAGAAAATTTATAAGGTGATGACAATACAAACATAAATGAGAAATACTAAGGAGACTGCCACTATCCTTTGACCAGCCATTGATTTGCTTGTATGCAGGATTTGGGAAGCCTTAGAACAAATCTTGGGGTTTTTATTTTTACCTCGAAATGGATCAGGATGGCTTTGGTACCAAGTTGATGTAAGACAACTTATGGATATTAGAGTAACAAGGAGTAGTTGTGAGTTGAACGGTAAGGTTCTAGATTAATGAAATAGATTAAGTTTAATGGTACTGTAAATAGTGACCTCATGAACAATAACTTGAGATAAAGAAATAGAAAACTAGATAAAAGGATCAAGGAGAAAGAAATAAGAATTAAAAAAAAAGAGTATATTTTTTTCCTAAGATTGCCTAGGATTTCACATGGTTGAACCTTTAAACAAAAATAAACTTTCATTCTTTTAATAGCTTACAAATTTTTTTTTTTTTTTTTGTTAGGAAAGTGCCTTGATATCAACCCAAATACAGTTCCTTTTGTGTGATCCAGAGAGCGACCCAGTATGACCAATTCATGGGATTTATATCTGCTTTGTGACCCAATTCAGGCCCGACAAGCAGAACCAGTTTTGGAGGGTTTGACCCACGTTGGGTTCTAAGGTTCCTTGGAATGTGTGCTATTATATAAGAGGGATGTATGAAGGCTTTGGGAGTGCGACAAATTGTAGGGTTTGTCAGTACTGCAAGAACGTTTGGTGAAGAGTTCATTGGGTTTTTTCTTAGGGTTGTGCCGTTGGATTTTGGATACTCGCCTTTGTGTGTTGTGTGCTATTTGTTCTTGGATGTGGCAATTTTGCTGAACCACATTAAACATTTTGTTGTGTGATTATTTTTTGTCATTTTCTGTTCTCTCATTTTGTTTCATGCCATGACAAACTTGAATTCGACTTGTTTTGTTCTGATGGTTTTGTACAACATTTTTTTTGTAAATAACACCACTTTATTTCCTTTATATACGTAGACAAACCTTAACTACTTATTAAAGTAATTCCATAAAAAAAAAAAAAAAATCTCATCATATTTTGATAATGAATCAGTATTTTAATCATATAACTCTCTCATATCACATCAAATTTGCAAGATCTTAGACTTATTTAAAGGATAATTAAATAACCTTTCAAATGACAGTAAAATCGAGCAAAACATATATATTTAGAATCCTGAAAATATAACCTAATGAAATGGTAAACAGATTGGGTAAGACAATTTAGAGTGGCTAAAGTTGGAATGACATCAGGCGAACACATCAGTGCCAAAAAGTGAAAAGCATCCCCCCAAAAAGTGTATTTCACTTTTTCTGCACTGTTGTGCCAACCCTGATGTCATTCCAACTTTAGCCACTCTGTAAGTTGTCTTACCAAATCCAGCCTCAATGAAAGGGCCTCATATCCTCTGCACCGCCCCCCTTGAGCGACGACGTGGGCCAAGACACAAGGGGGGTATCATTTCACTTTTTGGGGATGTCACATCACCCCCCAAAAGTGAAATGATACCCCCTCCTCTGTCTCAGTTCATGACGTCGCACAAGGTGGGGCAGCGCTTGATACTCTCCCCAATGAAAGGTGGCAAAAATAAGATTCAAGTCTCGCCTTTTTAAACATTAAATAAAACCCAACATACTTCAAAACAAATAACGTATCTAAACTAACAAGAAATTAAAATGGATTAATTCGAAGCTAATAAATTATTTTAAAAAAAAATAAAATCTAAGATACCAAAAATACCCTTGCATCTCAAATCTGTATAATTCATTGAGCTTTTGAATTCAATCTTGTGAGATGAACAAACAAAAGCCTGTACAGCTAGACGTGGCCACACCAATTGCCCATATTTTGAATGTGATGTGCCCATGAATCACAGTGGTTTCTTTAGCATTGTTCTCAAGGAGGAAAAAGAAATGCTGCGTAAGTGTACTGCTGGAAAATCCCATTATGATGCTGGAGAGTTGCAAAAGATTTCCATACACAACCACATAATTATAAAAGCTCTCCGTATTTGTAGCAATTTTACTTCTACAACAGCACAGAACATGCTAAGGTCGCCAGTAAAACGGAAAGGAGAATCATGCAAGAAATTATTACTGTACACCTGCAGAGATTGTGTAGAATAAAAATTTTAAATCCACCGATGCTAGGACATATCCAGGAGGATTCTGTTCTAGTACTATAATTTAAAATTTGAACCTCGATATTACACTACATGCACCAGAGGTATCGGTGTGGCCGCACACTACCTGACAATTTGCACTAATCAGTGTTCAAACCAACCTGCTGCAAATGCTAGATGGCCACCTCATCTACTACATTAGGCTATTCTGTATAAGCAAAATAAGGATCTTGTGGACCCCTGCAGTGTTGTCATGCAGCCATATTCTGTACAAGTTACATCCGCTTTGCATTTAAATGTTGAATTGCCCAATGGATCCAGAAGCACAGAGAGAACATTCATCGATTTGGTTTCGTATGTGGGCACAAAATCATCTACATGAAGTGTTCACCACTGTTTTCACCTGCAGTATTTCTTTTTCAAATTTAAGTTTGCAGATGGACATGAAATGATCAATCTTTTAATAGGAACGCATGCTATAGCTGAACTACCTCTTGCGTTTGCTCTTCGGAATTGTAGAAGATGAAGGGTTACTATGCCAGTTCCTTTTCCTCTGGTTGATGAACCAGTTATTAATCTGCTTTAATTGCAAGCCTGTTTCCTGTACCAACCTAGCCTTGTCTTCTTCCTGAAACAAGATCCACAAACCCATGGGGATTTTAAGACTATCTGACCCAACAAAGCCAGTTGAATGATTGCAATGAGGGATAGCCCACTCACTGTTGGATAGGGCCACTTAGAATGTGACTGCCACCAAGCTTTTAAGAGGGAGGTAGTGTCCCCTGGAAGTTTTCCTGCTCTTCTTTTTCGTAGAATCTCCTCCCTTATGTCCACAAGCTTCTCCTTGTAACCCTAAAAGGCAGAAAAATAGTCGGAAACCTTGAAGTTGCACAAGAATATACTATATAGTTTGTCATCCTCACCTGTTTAAGCTCGTGCTTCAGCTCTTGCCTCACACGCTCCATTAGGGACCTCTCGCTCTCAGTTGGAATAAGAGGGCCAAATCCCATGCTGTCTGGTCCCTCCAAGCTTCCATCAAACAAGTTGGCATCACTATCTGCCTGGTCATCATCATCATCTGACATAGTTGCACCTGTGCCTTCACCTGGAGAGACACCTGTTCATACAGCATGATTGGTTATATGTATAGCAGATGGCAGGAATATAATAAACAAAGAAAAGTAGCAACTTATATGCCCCAGGGGTCAGCCCAACCCAAAAAACTTATGGTACTGGTACAGAATGACAAAATTAACTGCATTTTTGTTGCAGTGGGCATACAGTCAACAGGCCAATTGGAGACTGATAGTCCATCTTTCAACTTAATAGTTGCCCAAATCACTGTTCCTATCCCATATAAGGAAAATGAAAAAAGAATGCACCCTTTGATCTCAAGGGACTGTAAATCAATGCATTGCCATCCCCATGCATCAATCTTGAAGTAATGCTGATGTATTACTCTGGTTTAGTACACAAAAAATGATTCTGAAGAGGGAATGGAAATAGTAATTATAACTAAACATCACTCTCCAGGTAGAGAAATAAGATAGAATTCTGGGTTGCATGAAATCCGCGAACAAGCAGAAAGTAGCATTTGGCCCAAGATTGGCAGTAGCCAAATTGGGACAGATCTATTATGGCATAACAGCTGAAGATCCATAACTGATCATTAGGAGGGTGCAACAGAAACATGGTGATTTTTTCTTCTTCTTATTTTTCTAAAGAAATAAGGTTAGTCGGCAGTTGATAACGTGGTGATCATAACTGCCACCAACACAAATGGCTCAATAGGAAGACTTGTGGATTCACGAAAAGGAATGGTGTGCTACGACTTCTGAACTTCAGGAGATATTTGACAAGGCACACAAAGAAATGCTGCTAGTTCAACAAACATATTTGGCACCATTTGTTTTATCAGTAACATATCTACCAATTTAATTTACAAATATCAGAGAATGTTTCCAAAACTTTTGCATCATTTCCTACGTTCCATAACCTTTAGCAAAAAAATGTTTGGCATATTTCCACCAATATTTCCAGCATATTTCTGTTTCACCTGCTACGACTAACTACTAACACACTTGCCTACAAAAAAGTTTAAAAAAAAAAAGGTTGAGAAGCAACAGAAAGACTCCTCCAAAGCCAACAGATGCATATAGAAGAAGATTGGATTATGATAGAACATTTAGTTTGAAGGAAAAAAAAAAAAGAGGAAAAAGATAACTAGGGAGTAATTCCAGCATAAGAAATAGGTAAAAGAGCAACCACTACATAGCTAACCAAATGTGTAACTAAATAACAGGAGATAGAAGAAAAAAGAGACAAACCCTATTGAAAAACAATTGGTGCCTTAATTACAAACCCAAAAGAGTGAGAAGTGGGAACCAATGTTCCAAAAGGTATGCGAGGCATTTTCCTCCTGATGAGGCTCCAGGAAAAGGCTCAGAGTACAGCCTCAGAGAAAGGTCTAGAAAATAATGGTAACAACGGCTTTTTGAGAGAGTTTTGTGCATGATCTTGGATAGAAAAGTTGTCATTATCCCAAAATGCATCTTCCTTTTTCAGTTCACTTACCCAGAGCAATTACTGGGTTTCGTACCATAGGGCTCCAAAGCTGGAATGGATTCTTTTGGAAGGCTATTAAAATATCATGTATGGGTGTGCACAATGTCCATCTTATATTACATTGCATGTGCCTTTTCTTTCACCTTTTTTTTCACATTGATCAAACTCAACATCAATCAAAATTGGCTTGGTGTTTTATCACAGTCCTAAGTATCCACGATACAACACTATGAATAGTCGATCCTGTTAACTTATGAATTGCATTTGTATAAAAGTTACACTTCTGGGTGAAAACTCAGATTTCAGGATACTAGGAAGAGTAGTCTTGATTGTCACGAAGTCTGGGACTGTTGAAGTCATTGGCCTTTGTGTTATTATCCCGAAGTATTTTGGCAATGTGATGAAAGTGATGAGGCTAGCATGCTTCACATTTAAGTCATACATTCAAAGTAAAGATTTTCAAACTATTACAAGGATTTGGTGCAAATTAGAAATCTGGCATCTAGGTGGGACCAATCCACTGGCAACACCATCTTGCATCTAGTGGAAAAATTGGCATCTTCTCCTGTACTAGATTCTGCTTGTGTGCAGCCTTACAAACACAGTGAGACTCACAAAATTGACAAAAACTCATGCTGCCTTTATAACTGGGATTGAAAAAACATCAAAATGCTTTTTTTTTGGGTAAATATGAGACAGGTCCCAATGCATCTATTTTAATTTTAATAACAAGAATGCCCTTGAAATGCTTTTCACATGTACTGGCTGAGGTGGCACCATGCTTTTCACTAACACTAAAGGTAACAGCAGAGGACCCGTGCTTGTACTTATTGCTGGTGATTGACCTTAACCTTAAAGAGTGGAAGAATTTTTCTGTTGTTTATCATGTGGTGGAAGGCTATCAGACTGACTTGCTGCTACAGGGGAGGTGACGAAATGGCCAAACACATTGGTCCCTCTTGGGCACCCAGGCCATGACATGTAGGAAACTTGGTCGTGTCCGAACATTCTTTGCTGGATGGACCATCCAGGTGGCTTTTTCAAGTCTTAAACATTTTATTTAGGAGTGAAAAAAGTCCAACTTATAACACGTAACTCTTGCAGCATTTGTAAAGCTGTGTCCAAGACAGAATTTAGTACAGAAGGTAACAATTTTGCCACTAGATATAAGAGGGCCTTGCTGGTAGATTCGTCCAACCAGATGCCCAAATTTTTGTATAACCTTGTAGTAGTTATTTATTTATTCAATATTATTATTATTTTGACATGTATGACAGCAATGTGAAGCATGCCACCCTCATTACTTTCATTACATTGCCAAAACACTTCGGAATAAAACTGAACGCAAAGGTCAATAATGACCTCACCAATCCTGACCTCTGGCGGTCAAGACTGCTTTCATAGTAATCCTAAAACCTCTGAGTGTTCACTCAGAAGTGTACCATGCATCAGTTTTGTATCATCGATATACTGATATTCGGGACTGCAATAAAAAATCCAAGAGAATAACGATTCACATAGAGTTAGACCAATGTGGAAAAAAAAAAGATAAATGCAATGTAATATAAGATGAGCATACATTGATATTTGATAGCATTCCAAAAATTAATTTGCGCTTTGAATCCCTAAGGTACAAAAACCAATAATTGCTTGGTAAGTTAGAACTTAACAAGGAAGACACATTTCAGGATAGTGATACATTTTGATAGAAAGGTTGGGTTTAAGGAAACATCTCTATCCTATGGAATTATATTGTGTGATTTTGGAACTCTACAATGGAAAATTATGCCAAAGCAAGTTTTAGTTAGTAGAATTTAGATAAGAGTTTTATTTTCCAATTCCAACTATATTGAAGTGTACATGGGTTTTTCTAAATTTAAAAATATTTTTTTAGGACACGTATTGAGCTCAGTTGCAACACTACATAGTATGGTCCAACATTTCTGGATTTCATTTTTTTCTTTTGCCCTACTTGTTCAACATAACATCTACCAGAGATTATGAGCTTTAACTTTTCCTATAGCAAGTTTCCAGGTGATAAAGATGACATTTTTCTCTTTATTTAGTACCTTGTGTATATGTATTATGTACAATTGACATTTTTTTTTAAAGCATGTACAATTGACTTGTGGGCATATGATTAAATTCACGAGATATTAATATTTTTTCACGAGTCCTTAAATCCATTTTTTGAGCTCACCATGTTAAAACTCCCCAATACACTCATTAGGTTTCAGCTCCTGGATCCATATTCATGTAGCATTACTAAATAAGATTGCTAGGGTGGACCACACACACACACACCTTTGTTTTGAGAAAGATTTTGAGATGGATACACACACACACCTTGGTTTTGAGAAAGATTTAGAGATGAATCAAAACTAAAACTTTTTTTTAGTAAATTTCATCAAAGTTTCGAGATTTCTTATGAAGTCGATGAAAAAAAGTTCAAATTCTGGTTTGTTCTCCTCCTTTTCTATTTCCACTCTACTATGTATGCTTCTATCTTCCTAATATCTCACCCTTGTTTACTTCTTAAATTTTCTCTATATTTTCCGAATTTCATATATATTTTAGTCTTTGTGGACTTCATTCTGGTTACCCTCAAATGAAACCTTAAAATTCTGGAAATTTGTCAGAATTTAAAACCTTGATCAGGGTGGGTCCAGAACCAATCAGATAATAATTGGTTTGCAATATATAAATGAAAATGTAGTCAGATCAATCTGCTCCATTGACAGCTTTCCTCCCATGATGCTCTTCCTAAATCAGTAAGTTGGCCATGTTATATGCAAAACGCACCTAAAAGGAATAGATGTGTATCGGTTTGAGAAGGATCCTGGCTGGCCGTCTAAGATACATCTCAAATGACCCATTATAATTTGGATGAACATTAGAAGGAATGATGCATATTAAGTACTAGTGTCGATATCATGACATGAATACTGATCCCTACTGGGGTTCTGAATGATCAGGATATCACAAGGTTTTTAATTGCAATATTATACCTACTATACAGATCACAAAACACTCAACAACACCATGCACACGAAAGCAAACCATATATATAGAGTAATTTTTAGACCCCTCAGCATATAATATCCTCATGTAAGTATGCAATTTTTTTTTAAAGCACAAATCCTCTATTAGATACCAGAAGTGAAAGTTACCTGTTAGGCTTTGTAGAGATTGCTCAAGCTCCCAGCAAGCCATTACTGCTTCCATTGCATGGACACGAACATGCTGCTGCAGTTGTTCTTTAAAGGAACAGAGCAGTAGAACATAATGTGTCTGCACCAAAAGAAAAAAGAGAGAACCCGATGAATAAGAAAAATATCATCAAATCATGAAATGAAAGGATCTAAATAGAAGTCTTCACAAGGACCAAAAGATTAAAAAAGAAAGTCAAACACTGGACAACACACCGATAAAGCCAGAGAGTCGTACAAACACTACAACACAAACGACAACTCAAGAAAAATTTTCATTTACACCTTATTTTCCAATATAATAATTTGAAATATTATTGATATATTAAAAGATTAGCAGGTCCATTAATCAAGAAAATCCTTAAAGAGTACAAGACCTCATTAACTAGCAACAAGGGCATAATTTCATCAAAGGGGTGGATAAATGGAGAATACTGGAAGAAAAGATTAGTATCAACATCCAATATTGTGCAAATCCTGTAAACATATAGGGTCATATTAGTAAGCTTCCTCCTTCAATACCTAGTAGCTACTAAGATTTATTATGTACACAAAAAATAAAAATACATCCAAAATTCAAATAAAAGATCTCCCATGTTGCCCAATTTATACTGCAAACGAAAGCTCTAACCAAGGACTCTCATTTTTTAATGGAACTTGAAACAGTAAACATTAACTAAACAAGAGCTTTTGATCTGATACTATACCATTTATTTTTTTATGACAAAAAGAACTTTATTAAGAAGCAAAGAAAAACAGGCTATAACTTGGGGGGACAAGCTGTCCCCAGCCAAAACAAGACAAACCCCAACCCCGGCACACGCCCAAACCCCACACTACCCATGCCCTATTACATTCTTCCAATCCTTGACAAGGCCCCTCCTCCAGAACAGCCTCATTCCCTTTACATCTTGATGCAGGAACGTACCATGTCAAGAAAAAGAAGCTAAAGGACCATGGATAGTCCTCTTTGTCTAGTCTAGTAGAGTAGTTTATTTTTCTGTTATTTTGTTATTTTAGAAGTGTTAATTAGTGGTAATTTTGTAATAAGGCCAATAGTGGCATGGTTAGTTTAGTTTTTTTGAATTTTTAGTTGTAATCTCGTTTTTCACTTTGGACCCAATTTTTCTATGGTCCAAACTTTACTTTTTGGCTTGCTTTTGGTGTCATTAGATAGGTTATTCAGTTACCTTTCTAACGAAACCAAGATTGCACATATCTGAGGTGATTTGGGAAAGTTATGACCAAATTACCAAGGGGGTGTAAAAAAAAACGGGAATAGTGTTCTTCTCCAATAATATCTTCTTTCTTTTTTGTTTATTTTCTTGTGGACTGTTGTTTTACATCACATCTCCTCGCCCAAAACACCTCCTTTACCCTCCTATAGACATTGTAGGATGGCTTCACGTAGTCATTGAAGACCATATTGCTCTTTTCCATTCACAAAGATCAACATACAGCCACCGGAATGAGCCTCCAAATCCTACAACTAAACCTTGAGAGGCACCACTCTGTACCACACCATCCCCCAAGGATCCTCATCCTTACCACAGTTATCCATATGAGCATAGCAAGCTTTCACCCTAAAACAGCCCTCCAGCCTGTTGGACCACAACTTTCGGTCCTCACTTTGACCCAGAGATTGGCATCTGCTTAACCACCCTAACAACCTCGACCAGTCGAAAAAATCCCATTTAAACTCTGGAAGCCAAACTACTCCTTCCCCCCACTGGATGAATAATCAGCCACCCTAACCCTTAGGTTTGAAGTAATATGGAACGCCTCTAAGAACTCCAGTTTCAGTGGTTTATCTCCACATCATGTATCCTCCCAAAATAGTGTAGATCTCCTGTTTCCCACCTTGTGGGACATTCTTCTTTTGAAGACCTCTGAATGTTTCAAAATACCTCTCCATGGGCTCCTACCATAAGTCCCCCTAGATACCTTGGGGCTACTGTCTTCAGTCAAACCATATTTGGCAGCAACCACTTGGTGTCACAGGCTATTCTCCTTAGTCCCGAACCTCTACAACCATTTGCATAGAAGGGCAGTGATCATGGTTTGACCATTCCAAAGGCCAGCCCCTCCTTTTGAGCACGGGGTGGATACCCAATCCCACGCCACAAGATGCTGGCCCCCTCCCCTCTCCTCGTCATGCCATAGAAAGTCTCTGTAATTTTTCAAGAGTCTTAATCACCAACATCGGGGCCACAAAAAGGGATAATAAGTACACCAAAATACTAGCCAGGGATGACTTGATCAAGGTCAATTTTCCCCCCTTGGACAAATACCGAGCCTTCCAACCTTCTAATCTCTTCCTCATTTTTTCCATCATGGGATTCCAAACCTCTTTTTTATATGCTACCCTTAGGGGTAAGCCAAAATAAGTAGTAGGAAGAGAACCCATTTGGCATCCCAAGTCAGCCGCCAATTGGTCTAAATTCGGGACCTCTCCCATAACAATCAACGAGCTTTTAGCCAGATTCAACTACAAACCAAACACTGCCTCGAAACATTGAAAGACACACCGAAGAAAACGAATCTATCTTTGCGAGTTGTCACAAAAAATTAGAGTGTCATCCACATACTTAAGATGAGCCACCCTAACTCCTGGCTTCCCAACTGTAAATCCCTGGATCATACCACAAACCGTTGCTTGCCCCAAGAATCCCCCCAAGACTTCCGCAACAACTAGAAAGAGAAGGGGGGGGGGGAATGCGGGTTCCCCTGTCTCAGACCACGAGAGCATCGAATTTCAAAAGAAGCCAAACTAAAGCACTTCCACATCCAATTTCTCCACCAGATGCCAAAGACATATTGCCGCATAACGTACAAAAGAAACTCTAAGTTGACATGACCATAAGCTTTCTCCAAGTCAAGCTTACACAACACCCTTAGCCTTCCTCCCCTACTACGAGCATCAATACATTCATTAGAACATAAAGCCCCATCCAAAATCGATCGCCCCTTCAAAAATGCCCCTTGCTCCCTTGAGATCACCAAGGGAAGCACATTTTAGCCTTAACGCCAAGCATTTAGAAATGATTTTGTAAGTACTAACAATAAGACTTATAGGCCTATAATCAGACACTTCCGCCCCCTCCTTGGGAATTAAGGCAATGTAAGATGCATTACTCCCTTTGTCCAAGAACTCCTTCTTGTAGAAGTCTTTGATTACCAAAAGAAAATCATCCCTAACTACGTCCCAACATATTCGGTAGAATGCAATAGGGAAGCCATCCGGGCTTGGGGCCTTCTCCCCCTCCATCTGCCAAACTGCCGCCTTGATCTCTTCCTGCTCAAAAGGCTGTTTCAGCCAATCATCTTGCATCTTAGAGATCCGAGGAAACTGCAATCTGTCAAATTTAGGTCTCCGCACCTAGGATTCCGTATAAAGCCTATCTATGTTGGGATACCAACTAAACATTACCTATCATCATATCGTCGACATATTAGTGTAGTACCTCATATACTTGAAAGGTCTCATCACCTAAGAGTGCAAAAACTTTTTATTAATATAAGGATTTGTCTTTTTAAGTTTCTCTGCTTCCACTTCAATATTTTAACATAGAAAGACTGGGTTACATTGGTGCTGTTTTGCTAGTATCTCTTGTTTGTGGTTTTGTCTGATGTCTGCATTGTGCATTGCTATTTGGTCAGATCTGTGCACGTTAGAAATCAGAGCCACACTGCATTGTTTTTTCATCCACAGTTCTTGTCAGCTAAATAGCTGTTTGCCATTTGTCTTTTGTAGGAAGTGCCCAAGTCAGATTTTGCATCACTCATCATACATTGCTTACTCATTCACCATTTTAAAAGCCATCTCTCAAATGCTTGATACTGCAAGTCTGCAACAGACTCAGCCTTTGCTTCCATATGTGAAAATTTAGACACAATCCTAAAACTTAAATCCTAACCAAAAAAAAAAAAAAGAAGATATGCCATAGGACAGCATGAACTCTATGAATTATCGTCTACATCTTAGCCATCTGTTAAAATTGTGATACACTCATTTAATTTGTTATGCATCAATATGGTGTCTCCATGTTGTTGACCTTGTGATTACCTCTCACATGTTATCAATGAGATGACTTATTGATGCCACTTTTGACTCAGTCAGCATTCACTTATGCTTCAGGTTACTCTGATTATCGAAAACGTCACTGGGTCATAAAATCATCATTAGTTTGAAGGTTTATCTACCCAGGACAACCTGCTATTCAAGGATTAAAAAGAAACCAATAGAGTTGAGTTTGAACTGGATGTTTAACCTTTTGCATTACTTGTTATGTCTATCAATGTTGCTTCATCCTTTAATCAAGATACTAAACTCAGCCACGATTTAGAACCTTGAATACACAAGGGTTCCAGTTAGGGACTACAGTCTTGGTAATGACGCACAACGGGTTAAACAATAATATCAATTCAAGTCTTGGATGCTTGCAACTTAGCTTAGAAGAATTGCTAATTGATACAACTATGCCAAGTAACCTGCATATAGGGCTGTCAATTGGAGCATGCTGGGCCTGAAATACAATACACAAGGGGCTTCGGGCAGAGTTCAGGCTGCCCAAACTGACCACACCACGGGCTGACATGTGGTATGTGAGGGGTTAAAAGTGTCAAAAAAGGAGTTATACAAAAAGGGGTACCAAATTCAAAAACACATCACCTGTCAATCACACATGGTCACATCAATTTTGGTCACAGAACATTTTCTTTTGAAGACAGCCTTTGTCAGCTACTTTTACATTTATTATCAAGAAAGCTACTCTATAATCAATAATATGTTATATAATATAAGGTATATAGCATATAATGTATTATATAACATATCTATATATCATATATAAAATAGGTTGTAGTTTGGTCAGGGCTGGGTTAAGGCCTGACTGAACTCGGGCCAGCAAAAACTTGCAATAGCCCAAACCACCCAAATTTTGGGCCAAACAAGTCGGGCTTCGGGCTAGCCTGGCTACCTGCATAACTAAGTCGCATAGCTACCATCAAATACTGGACAAGTCAGCCAAGAGGTTTAAAACTATAGTTCTAATGTCTCAAAGTAGCCCAACCCTTACATTTTTTTTTTGGTGCATGGGTGTGTGTGTGTGTTCTGTACTTTATTTTTTGTTTCCACATCATGATCTTAGCAATCTTTCGATGCGATGAGAAAGCATTTTATGGAGAAGCAACAACTACAAAAGTTTACCAAACATTGATTCCAGCAAATTTTAGTTAAGGTTCACAGGTTTCCACTTGGATTTGCTCTCTCTAGTCAAAGCGCATGTATTCCCATGAGATTATGGAGGACTCTGATCATGCATCTACTTTTGACTCATCACAGTAACAAAACCTACGTCAAATATATATATATATATATATGGTAATTGCTTGCATAGTGATGAAGGCCCATTAGCATTCTACCCAACCAAAGAATAGCCCTGTTTATAGTTGTTTTAAAGATAAAAAATATGGGTATTTTTCTTATTTTTGCCTTCTTACGTCAGAACCCAACCACTTTATACTTTTCATCTTTCTTCCTTTTCTCTCATGCTCTTGCTTGCATGTGATTACCATATTTGGCTTGCTTTCTATCATTTGAGATAGCTTTCTCCAGTTCCAGTTTGAATTTTTCATCTTTTCTTTGGCCATCTACCAGTCTAGAATTTCCCCCCTTTTATTCTGGGTATTCTTTTTTTACTCTTTTGTTTTCAACAGCCTATTTTAAAAGAAAAGACCATTTAGATTGAAATTGAAGTGTGGGTGAAAAGGAGAGGGAGGATTTCTCTTCATCGATTTTCTGTTCTCTACCCTTTCTATTATATTTTTTCTATTTCTATTCAACAACCTTTCCCTTGTTTTCACTCCAGTGAACTACTCTCCATCTTAGCACTGCCGACCACTCTCGCAGCCTCTCCAGTACCCGATTATGACACAAGATAGTGTTTTACATCTCCATCATCATTTGTCAAACAAGAAGATGTAATTTCATCAAAGAAGAAGAAGAAGACACCATTGTAGAGTTTGAGAGGGAGATGATTAAAGGATGAGAAAAAGCATTTAAATGTGTGAGAACAGGTTAGGAAGAGATTTGGATTTAGAGAAAAGTGTTACATGAAAGAAGACTGGTTAGACACTGGAGTGGGAATTGTGGGGAAAGAGGGAGGAAGAAGATGACGTTGAAGTGACAAATTTACCCCCACTTTAAAGCATTCACATAACTATTATTATGCTCTTATTACTATGCACATTAGCATTCCCTATATATATATATATATATATATATATATATATATATATATATATGGTAAATAATGAATTCTAGTTGTGAGAATTTTCTCCTCTCTAAACTATTAGGTTTAAAACTGCAACCATTTAATGGTAAATCTCAAACATTGCCATTGCCATATTTTCAGAATCACATTAACCACACCAAAGAAAATTCACTCCAGCCATCAAACTTAGCAGAATATAATCTTTGAAAACAAATCATTACTCTAAGAACTTCTAAGAGGGGCTTTTAGACTCCTAAAATCATAGAAGGAAAAGAGTAACACAAAAGAAATTCAAATTTATGAACATGCAATGCAGGCCACCAAAGATCATACTGAATTTTCTATGACGTAAATATACAAACTAGAAACCTATGCAATGGCTCAAAATATTTTCCCCAAGAAAAAAGAAATTCTTCTTTACCAAAATCTCATTCCTCTGCATTATTTTCCATTATCTCCTTAATCAGTGCAAGAAGGAACATCATTGACAATACCCTCAAAGAGATTGAAATCCTTAAAGAAATTAGATTTTAAAATAGATAATCCAAGTAACTTTTGTTAGTAGAAGAAATATATTCAGATAATCAAGGACTTGCGTCTAGAGATATTGGTTAACTTTTATGGAGAAATGGATTATGCTAATTTTTAGGGAAAATAGACTGATTGATTAACAAAGAAAAGATTTAAGGGTTTTGAAAATCAAAATTTAATTTAACCACAGGGTTAAGATTTAAGAAAATTCACTAAGAAAATTAGGGATATTAGAGTTTAATCAAAAATGATTTAGGGATGAAAAAGGGGCTAAATGAAAGAAGGGGATAAAGATATAAACTGAAAGTTGTGGCAATTAGAAGAAATAATTCATATTCAAGTTCACACACTAGAACTAGAATAAGAACGAATACTAATGTAGGTTGTTTGCCATAAGCTACTTGGAGCAGCTGAATAGGAACAGATTTTATGATGTCAATTGCAAGCTTGTGTTCTCTAGTGCCAAGGAACAAACTTGGCTTTTTAGCTTCATAGCCTATATTCTGCAAACAACAGGACCAACTGCGTTAATATGAATTAAAAACTAAAATTCAAAGTGGAAGAACCTAGAAAACTAGAATCTGAACTTTTAGCAAGATGATACACATTCTTGAATTAAGAACCAGTATCACCTCAACTAAGAAATCAATGAAGAATTATCCCAAAAATGAAAATCATGTATAACAACTATTGGAAAGGTGACGTTTGGGAGTGGTTTCCTTCTCCTTTCAGCTTGTGAACTCCTAGTTTCTCTAGGACTTGGGTACCAAAACCCTATGTTGGGAGAAGCCACATTTATATTAAAAATACAAAATAAAGAATTCTCTCTTGGACCACACTCTTTGTACTCTTAGAGTATACTCTTGTACTTTTGTGTTTAGGTTGTTGAGGTGGTTTTCTCAAGAGTTCCTAGGGCTAGGCTGTGTGGAGAGGGTGAGAACTCTTAGTGAAGAAGAGGATCTCATTTGTTGCCTCGTGGATGTAGCAACCATGGTTCAAAATCTATACTCTTGTACTTATGTGTTTAGGTTGTTGAGGTGGTTTTCTCAAGAGTTCCTAGGGCTAGGCTGTGTGGAGAGGGTGAGAACTCTTAGTG
>JAOXJP010270613.1:0-20207 GCA_025762735.1 Platanus orientalis | reverse complement strand
ATGATAGAGTATGAGAGAGAGAGAGAGGGTGAGAAGTAAGCTTGTAATCTTCAATTATAGTGAAATTTTTTCTATGTGGTTTCGTGGCTTTTTTCCGGTTTTTGGGGGTTTTCACGTAAATCTTTGTGTTTTGGTTTCTTGTTTGTTTGCCTGTGATTCCATGTTTATTATTGTATCTGATGGAACTCGCATTAAAGAGGTGTTTCGATCCTAACACACTCTTCTATGGAAGTAGAGTTTATTGCATTAACGGTTGCTGAAAAAGAGGCAGAATGGATAAGGAACATTTATGAGATAATACCATTATAGCCTAAACCAATGCCTACCATATCTTTACATTGTGATGGAGAAGCTACATTATTAAGAGCATATAATGGTACGTATAATAAAATGTCTAGACATATTAGTCTAAAACACTTATATGTGAGACGACTTCTAAAAGATAAAGTAATCACATTAGAATATGTCTAATCGAAAGAATATTTAGTTGATCCTTTTATCAAGGGTCTTGCAAGGGATTGATTTATAAGTCGTTTAGGGGGCTGGGATTAAAGCCTATAAGTTAAGTTGACTATGATGGAAACCCAACCTGCATTTAGGTTCAACGGAAAAAATAAGTAATAAATATCAACTATATGCAATGAACAAAGAGATACTAATATCTCAAATCCATCCACAGCTAATGCATGTTTGCATGGATAAGGTAGGGTGAGTGTTAATACTCTTAATGAGTTCATATTTATATAAAGAAGTGTAGGTCATGTAGATACACTTTAGATAAACTCACCTATGTAAGTGTGGAAGTGAGGCCATTTCCTATGAGACTTTAGGCTAGGTCTACTAGAACACTTATTAAATAGGATAAAAGAAAAATGTCAGGTGAATTGTGTGTTTGATACGTCTGATTTAGTTGAAATGGGGTCCTCAGTTCAAAACTACATCTTCATCTATGCACAATTTGCCATCTGCCCAAAAATGTATTCAGTTTTATTTGCTATAAACTTTTCTAAACTTTCAAAATAGTGGGGGATTGTTGGATATTTTTAAAATTTATATAGGTTTGAGCGATCCAAAGAACTCCGATTGACGAAACTTTGAAAGTTCCTTGATTGTTCAAATCCATTAAAGTCAAAATGACATTTTGCTTGATCGATCAATCAAACCCTTTGATCGATCAAACTGTTCAAATGAGAAAAATCTACACAGTGTGAAAACTCGTGAATATTCATGGGGAAAAGAGCGGAAGGGTCTACATACATCAATATGTATTCGTTCATGTAAAAGGATGTCTAAGATATTCGTAGACACATCTAAAAATGTTTCTACTAAATTCATAAAAAAGGGGAATCATTAAAATGTGTAAGCACTCTAAAGTATAATCTCTCTCTCTCTCTCTCTCATTCATTTTCTCTCTGTGTTTCTTTGCAAACCTTTTGAGTTCTTTATGTCTACATTTCTAGATGATACTATCAAGTTTCAAGGCTTGATTTTACGGTGCTGTAAACCACCAATCAATAACACAACCTTTTAGTTGGGTTTTACGATTTTCTAACTCATTGAAGTCTCTTTCATTAAGAACAAAGTAGAGGGTGAATACTATCTTAAGGAAAGCATGATCCATTACTCAGGCATTGTTACTTTTTCATATTGTCAATTCTCTGCAAATATATTTCTATATTCTAACACATATTTACATTTAGATTATTCTGACTACATAACACATTGAAACAAAAACTATTGTGCAATATGTTGGACACTCCACTTGACCACCATCATAGCCACTGTCTATAATGCAACCAACAAGACCATGTTAGAAAAATTATTTATTCCCAATCTCATTCCAAAACTTGTGTAAGTACATGTAATGTGTGGTCATAGTATTTGTTTTACAAGTTATGCAATTTGTAATATTCATGAAGTTATATAAGTCTAAAACAAGTCCGAAGAAGCCTCAAGAAGAACTTAAAGCTAAGACAACCACAAGAGACTTAAGCCAAATATGAAGAACTTAAGATGTCTTAAGCTCTATGACATACAACCTCAAGAAACCAATCCAATTCTCAAAGGTAAAATTGGTAAAGGTTTATAAGGAGGTGTTTGGGTAAGTAGACTATAGGTTGGTTTAGAATGACCACCTAAACTTAGAGATAGTTCTACAAAGATTGGACCAAATTAAGTAAAATAAAAATGCTAAAAAATAAAAATAGCCTTAAACTTGAATTCCATAACTTTTGATCCCAATGTCTGTTTGTGACTTGTAAATACTCAAAATGAGCAGTTCGACAAGCTCTTTTTGAAAATGGCAATTTTGATCAATAATAATAATAAAAATTCTCAAGTGATAAAAAAAAAATTTTGAGCGGTAAAAAATGCCCATAATTAGAAAGATCTTATATTCAAGATTGTCAAACAGCTCTAGTTTTTACCATTTGAAAAGAGCTGTTGGGACCTATTTCATCTTTGTTTTCAAGCTCTATAAATAGGGGAAAACCCCCAAAGGATTATACATGTATGTGATTGATTTCTAAGTCAAAATATTGCATAAAGAGAGCCTAATTGTGATCATGTGAGCTATTAAGTAAAATTCTTCTTGGCCTTGGACCTTGGAGCACTTACATATAGGAAAGTTCTGCCAAGGATTTCTGTAGAAGTTTCACTACTGTAAGTTACACTACCTAGAAGTTTGGAGAGCAATTCACCTAGTAAAACCCTTTGTCTCTCCAATAAGAAGGGTGGTTTACAATAGTTAAATTAGCCTACAAAAAGGTAGCCTATCTTAAAAATTTTAAGTTAGATTTTTTTTTTTTTTTTGCAGAATTGCATTGGATATATTTAATTTGGGGGTAAAACATTACTTCTATGTAGAATTTAAAATTTTTATCCGTTTTTAAGGAAAGTATTTATTATATATTTTTTATTATGTGATCTTTGTGCATTCGATTAATACTCTCTTTGTATGTTACTGATGAAAAGTTTTTTTTTTTTTTTAAATTATTATAGAAGAACTTGAAATTAATTACATTTGGTTCTTAAACATTATACCGATTTTCTTTTTAAATATTTTAATATCATTTTCTTGAAAAATGGTTTTTTTTTTTTTGTTTGTTTGTTTGTTTTGGTATTCACTAATTTTATTTTTTAAATTTCTTTTAACATAGGTCGAATCTATTCCTTTTCTTAATCCACGAGTTTCTTTGTTTTATAATTTTTATTTTCCATTTTATGGCTTCACTTGGTTCACCCATGCTAGCATAGGTAGTTATCTTGAAACTTGTCAAGAATAAGAAAACATTATCAAATCATCTACTTCTTAAAATTCCAACATGAAGTAGAGCTTATTAAACCACTTTCAAGTTGGATAAGATAAATTTAAATTTTATATTTTTATTCACTCATTTGATTTCATATGTATCTTTTTAAAATCTTTTTGTTTTCTTTATGTAGATAATAGGTTCACTAATCTTTCTTAATTCATTTAAACAATTTCTCATCTTTTATGGGTAGATTATTTCTTATCGTACATGTGCTCTGCTTTTCTTTTTTATTCATTATTTATATTGTTTTTTAATTTCAATATTTATATTTTATTATATTTTTATTTTTTGTATCTTTAATATTTATTTTTGCATTTATATTATTTATTTAAGTTTATTATTTTAACTACATCACATACCCGTGCTTGCACAGGTTAACTTGCTAGCATGAATCTAATCGAATTCATTTTATATCATCACCTGATGGTTTGAAATGCCACAAGAATTCAAAATGAAATAATTTCATTATAGGTGGCAACCAAACACAACCTAAGTTTTAAACACTGCTCCTAGGGTTGAATCATCTCCGGTCAAACTGGAGAATTATGATGCTAGTGTCAATCAATGTGTGACACAATGCCATGTGAAGGATTTCCCAGTAAACACACATGGGTCAAAGGATGGTGTGACAGTACTTACATATTAAAGAAGTATCCATGTATTTATCAAAGTACCTTTTGTAAGGCATGTGATTTTTTTTTTTAATCACAAACAATCATTCTCCAACAATATTGTTATAATCTAAAGAGATGATTGAACATACCTGAAGACAATCCCGCAGCGGAATAAAATGAATCATGCTTGCACCTACGTCGCAAGGAAGGAGATTGCTTAGTTGGAGCGGAACACCAACACCCGTCGTAGTAACACTGCTACAAGAGTAGTGTAGGATTTCCATACTGTAAACCCTTACTCAAAGAGAGAGAAGAGAGCAAGAAAAGTCTCCACAAGGTTACCAAAGTGTATACTTGTTTTTGGCAAGGCCACATACTTATAGAGGCCTTGTGGGATATGAGGAGTTTTAGTCCATTTAGGTATCTAACTCCCATTAGGATTTATCTATAACTCATTGGATAAGTATGAAGGAATTCTAAGTCCAATAAGATGCTCACATGGATGTCCTACATAGACTCAAACTCCAACAAATATAATGGTATAAAAAGGGAGCAAATGTTCTACTCCCAAATTATATCCTCCCCTATGTTCCCAGACACAAAGGCTGGCATGTGATGCTTTGTTTGAAAACCATTTTTATGGTTTTAACCCTAAACATCCAGCCTTTGTGTATGGGAGCATGAAGGTAAACAAATTGGGAACGGAACATTAGCTCCCGTATAAAAAAAGATGATAACGGAATTGGGGTGCCATATAACCTTTTTCTGAAAGCAACCTATGTGATTCCTTACAAAGAGCAATGGTTGATACTCCTTATATCCCACGTGATGTTGTACCCAAAAGAAGAAGCCCACTTGATTGACCTACTCTTCAAGCCGGACTGTTTGGTTGCTAGTTGGAGTCTGGACACAGTCTAATGTTTAAGTAATAGGGATTTCCCTTGACATATACAGTTCACCAAAATACCTGCCTGATAAAGCAGTAGAGGATCCGTGCTTAACACGAATCATGAATGCCATTAATTTTCAGTTTGTCTTTACTATATGTTTAGAGTTCTCATATATTTAGGCTATATTGCATGGTTTGGATGGAGATCATCTGAGAAGAATGGGAAGGGTTATAGAAATCAAGTTGTAAAATTTCGATTCCTATGGATATTTGCTAATGGGATCTATAGAAATTTCATAGGAATGTTTTACAATAATGAAAATTTGCACAAATTACAAAATATATACCATAAAACTTCAGAAAATGTTAGAATGAATATTATCACACACTCAGCTTGAAATGTTAAAACATCTATGTTCAAAATATAAGAGATAATAGGATCGGTGGAGGCCAAGTTTGGGGATTCATGGGGCTGAAAAAACCTTAAGCTGTGTTTGGCGACCACCTGTAATGAAATCATTTCATTTGAGTTTCCCAAGGCTTTTGTAGCCCCAATGGGATGGTTTGTAATGAACTCATTTAGATTTGCAACGAGTTGTGCTTGATAACATAAGTCATTTCATTGTACAGAAAAATCTAAGATGACTTCATTTCTAATTGTAGTTAATAAATTAAATCAGTATAAATTTGAATGAGTTCATCAAGAACCATCACCTCATGACTATAAATGCCTTGAGAAACTCAAATGAAATGATTACATTACAGGTGACTGCCAAACAGGCTATTAATAAATGAAAAGGATTGTGTCGAACGCTAACCTCTGCTTCTTGTCTGGGGGTGGGCAAATCAGCACTTAAAAGTGTTGCTGCGCCCCCCCCCCCCCAAAAAAAAAAAAAAAAAAAAAAAGAAGTGTAAATCACTTTTCGGCACTGATGTGTCTACTCCCTGATAGGAAGCAGAGGTTAGCGGTTTTTAGAGGAGTAGACACAATCCACCCTCTTAATGAAGTAGGTTGGGATTTGGTATGACTGCCCCTAAGTGACCTAGGTTAGCATGGCATCAGGGGCAGACACATCAGCGCCAAAAAAGTGATTTACACTTTTTGAGGATGCTTTTCACTTTTCGGCACTAATTTGTTGGCCCCTTATGCCATACTGACCTAAGGTGCCTGTATCTAATTCTTTGGATAATATAGGTTGGGATATTTTGCTCAAAGGTGTTCGTTGAGATATTAGTTCATGTAGAAATGTTAATATATAGGATGACCTGTGGATATCATCTCTTCCCTCAATTAAACTTAGCTCCCTATGGCCTCGAGACTATACCATGAGTAAGGTGTCACAACTAATCTTTCCCAATCAAACCTCATGGCATCATGGACAGCGTGGATTTGGTGCGCGCCCCCTTAATGAATGCTTAAGGTCTGCCTACATGCAGGGGTGGACACACAACATCAAAACAGTGATTTACACTTTTTTGGGGCATGATTTTCACTCTTCGACGCTATGTGTCCACCCCTACATGTGGGCAAACCCTATGTTGGGAGTTGACACATAAAACCTTCTAACTTAGTGTAACAAAAAGAAATAATAATAATCAAAGTAAAACAATCAAAACCATAAGCACACCATAAGAACACAAGGATTTACGTGAAAACCCCAAGTTAGAGAAAAACCATGGAGTCATAGAGAAAGCTTCACTATTTGGGGAAGACAAAAGACAACAGTTTTCTCTCAATCTCTCACAAACCATTCTTCTTTTCCAATATTTTTACTCTGTTAAACCCTAAACAACAATAGAAACCTAATATAAATCATACAAGTTGATCGTACCATGAAACCCAAGCTTCCTTACTCACCATGGAAGTTTCTATTTTCGTTTTGCCATGACGGCTCGATCCAGGATTGATCCTAGATTGAACTGGGTGCTTGGCTCGATCCGGGATCAAACAGACAATTCTTTAGTTGTAGTTTTCTACAATCTGTGTAACCCAATGTGTCTGGAGCCGGGATCGATCAGACACTGCTGGAACTCCTTCTTTTGGTTCCTCTTGCCTCCGGTTTGCATCAAACTCCACTCCAACAATCTCCCACTTAGAGACTAATGCTCTTTATCCATTGTTTGACTTTTGTACCTGTGATAAAACATCTTCCTCTTTGTAAATCTCTTGCAGCTCTACATCTTCATCTCTACTCATGAAGACTAACTAAAGCTTTTGCAAAGCTTCAGTTTCTAAACTGTCACAAACTTAGTAAACATGTCTGTTGGATTATAATACGTATGAATTTTTTCTAACTTCAACACTTGTTCCTCTAGGAGAGATCTTATGATGTGATACCTTATATCAATGGGCTTAGTTCTAGCATATAAAAGGCTAAGCTTTTGCAAGATAAATGACGCTCTAGTTGTCACTGAATAGCATGTTGTTCTCCTACTTCTTTTTTAACTCTTCCATCAGGTTCTTTAACCAAATCAATTCCTTGCTAGCATCTATTGCTGTAATGTATTCTGCTTCTGTTGAAGAGAGCGCAACTATCTTCTATAGTTGAGAAACTCATCTGACTATTGTATCCCCTAAGGTAAACACATGCCCTGTTATACTCCTCTTGTCTTTATCTCATGACAAATCCGAGTCTACATAACTTTGTAGTTGTACTTTCTCTCATCCAAAACTCAAAGCTGTGTTAGTGGTATCTCTTAAGTATCTTAAAACCCACTTAACCGCTTCCCAATGCATCATTCTTTGTTTGCTTATGAATCTGCTCATAACTCCCACTGCCTAAGTTATATCCGGTCTAGTATTAACCATGACATACATTAAACTATCCACTGCTAAAGCATATGAAACTTTACACATATAATCCTTCTCCTTTTTAGCCTTAGGAGAATATTCTTTAAAGAGTCTGAAATGACTAGCCGGTGGGGTACTAACTCGCTTTGCATCCTGGATGTTGAATCTACTAAGCACATTTTCAACATACTCTGCCCGAGACAACCTCAACTCATGGTTTTTTTTTTGTCTCTTGTGATTCTCATTCCTATAATCTATTTAGCTATTCCCAAGTCTTTCATTTCAAGTTCCTTTGATAACTGCTTCTTCAAGTTATTTATCTCATGTATGCTTGAACCTGCTATAATCATATCATCTACGTACAAAAGTAAAATAATGTATCATCATCAAAGGTCTTGTGATAACAACAATGGTTTGCATGACATCTTTTAGACCCTGTCTCTGACATGAACCTATTAAACTTGAGGTATCATTGCCTTAGGGCTTTCTTTAACGTATATAAGCTCCTCTTGAGCTTGCACACCATTTCCTCCTTACCTTCTATTTCAAAATCTTATGACTGTTGCATGTAAATGTTTTCTTTCAAGTCACCATGGAGAAAAACTGATTTCACATCTAGTTATTCAAGATGTAAACCTTCCACTGTCACTATGCTTAACATCACTCTAATCGTGGTCATCTTTATAATGGGAGAAAATAGTTCAAAGTAGTCAACACATTTTCTTTGTTGACACCCTTTCACAACTAGCCTGACTTTGTATCTCTTACTCTCATCATGATCTTCCTTAACCTATTTGTTGTCCACTGTCTTCTTTCCTATAGGTAGTAGAACTAAGTCCCATGTATGGTTTGCAATCAATGATTTCATCTCTTCTTCGATGGCATGCTCCCACTTAGTTCTTGTGTTAATCTCTAATGCTTCATCATAGCATTTTGGTTCACGCCCATCTATCAACAACAAATAATACAATGAATGAAAGAATCTCTGTGTTGGCTTAGGTTTTCTCAAAAATCTTCTTAATTCTAAAGTAGGTGTTTGAGGTTCCATCTGCTGATTTTCTTCTGGCATCTCACTGCTTTATTTTCTTGGTATTTCACCCTTAGAAACATCATCAAGTTCTATAAAATCTTTACCTTGATGCTCTTTTGCCTTGTCGTTGTACATGGCCCTTTCATTGAATACTACATCTCTACTTCTAATGACTGTTTTATTTTTATTGTCCCAAAATCGATATCCAAACTCATTAGAACCATACTCAATGAAAATACACTTCTTTGACTTAGCATCCAACTTATTTTTCAATTTAGCATCAACATAAACATAAAAAATACAACAAAATACTCTAAAATGTGAAAGGCTTACCTCTTTTCCTGTCCTTGCTACTTTAGAAAAACTGACTTTCTTTTCTTTCCCAAAATGCAGTCTTCGCAAAATTCCCAGTCTAGTACTTTCAAATATAGAAGCTTGCCTTTGTTGTGGAGAATCTTCATTGAGTAGTATGCTCACCATATCATCGAATTTTAGAGTGTCAAAACATGAAGAATTGCTTACCACCATAACTAGACCATCCGAACTCTTTGGTAAAGAGGATAGGAACAATAAGACTCTAACTTCATCATCGAAGTTGATGCCTACTGAAGTTAACTGACTTGTGATTATGTTGAACTCGTTTAGATGTTCTGCAATGGTTCCTCCCTTAGTCATTTTCTTGTTAAATAACTTCTTCATTAAGAAAATCTTATTTAATGCGGATGACTTCTCATACATCCGCACAAGGGTTGTCATGAGATCTTTTGTAGTTTTTTCTTTAAAAATATTGAAAGCAATCAATGGTGATAAAGAGAGTATAATCGTACGTAGCGCCTTCCTGTTAAGTACCGTCTAATATGCTTTTGACGTTACATTTAGTTTCTTTGTTTTCCCTCCAAGAGGTTGATAGAGATTTTCTGATATAGAATATCTTCTATATGCATATTTCATAGTGCAAAATTCGTACCATTGAACTTCTCAATCTCAAAACGAAGTATACCCTTCCTTAGCTTGTTGAAACCGGCATTCTAAAACCTTAGCTTTGATATTAGTTGTTGCGAGTTAACACAAAAAAACCTTCCAAGATAACCAAACAAGAAGAAGCAATAATAATCAAAGTAAAACAATGAAAACCACAAACACACCACAAGAATACAATGATTTACGTGGAAAACCCTAAGTTGGAGAAAAACCATGAAGTCGCAGAAAAAACTTTACTATTTGAGGAAGATTACAAGAGTTTTCTCTCAATCTCATAAACCACTATTCTTTCACAATATTTTCTCTCTTAAACCCTAAACAACAAGAGAGACTTTATATAAATCATACAAGTTGATCCCACCATGAAACCTAAGCTTCATTGCTCACCACGGAAGTTTCTATTTTCGTTCCCCGTGACGGCTCAATCCTGAATCGAATTGGGTGCCTAGTTTGATCCAGGATCAAACTGGCAATTCTCTGATTGTGGTTTTCTACAGTCTATGTAACCTAATGTGTCTAGATTGATCCGGGATTGATCTGACACTACTAGAACCCCTTTTGATTCTTCTTGCCTTCGGTTTGCATAAGAATCTACTCTAACATGCTACTCCCTAGGCATTTATTAAGGGGGCACACCAAATCCTGGGGGGCACTACAACAGTTACATTTCATTCAAAGGTTCATTCTCCAACTGACTTTAAAGTCATTCACCGTGTTCCCCTCAGTCTGTACATTCTGGTTGACACTTTTGTGGCACGCAGATTCGAGAGGTAAGTTTGTGGTTAAATCAGCATATAACATTGCTGTAAACTAAGAGATATAGTAGAAATTCATTCTATAAGCTTAGCAAAGGACTGAGGCTCACCTCTATATTTATAAGAGGAAAGGAATAATCTAGACAAGCCTGGAAAGGCTGAATACAGATAATATTCAAAAAAGAATTGGCCTAACTAATTTCATAAAGCAACAAAAGCGGTTTACAACAGAATGCCACTACTATTCTAACAGCAAGTTGATGGGGGTGGTAACACCGTCAACTTGTCTTTGAGATACTCAACTTTGAACTGAAAGTGCCTTTGTAAAGATGTCAGCAAAGAAATGTGATGGACCTGTAGAGATTTCTGTTGAACTTTCTCACGAATGTAATATAATCTACCTCTATGTGCTTCGTGTGAGCATGGAAGATTGGATTGGAAGAGAGCAATCACTGAGACGTCGCACCAAATAGTTGGTTTTGTGAAGACGAATATGTAGTTCTCGCAGAAGCATTTGAAGCCACGAAATTTCAGCGACAGTTGTGGCTTGACCGTGGTTACTCGGACTCAGAAGAAGAATGCGCAATTGTGGGTTGCTTCTTGGCTGTTCAATTTAGAAGATTCGGGTCTAAGAAGAAGCAAAACCCAGTAGTCGATTTGTGATCCGATGTGTCTCCAGCCCAATCAGCATTGGAGTAGGCAGAAAGATTGAGAGGACCAGATTGGAAGTGAATGCCACAATCAAGGGTTCCAGCAACATAGCGTAATATCCTCTTAGGAGCTTGAAAATGAGCTGTGGAAGGAGAGTGCATAAATTGAAACGCCGTGTTGACGGCAAAGGAAAATTTTTGGTTGGGTGAGGGTTAAGTATTGAAGGGCACCCGCAATGCTATGGTAAAAAGAGGGATCATGGAAGAGAACATCAAGAGAGGGATCGATAGCCTTCTTTGTGGTAATGTGAGATGAGTAAGCCTTGCAGTTTATCATACCGCCCGATCAAGAATGGACTTCACATATGTCGTCTGATTTAAGAACATGCCCATAGAGGTGAGCTTTATTTCAATGCCAAGGAAATGATGAGTATAAACAAGGTTCTTCATATCAAAGTTGGACTGTAGGGAAGCAAAAAGAATGTTTATTAAGGAATGATTTCCACCAGTAATGAGAATATCGTCGACATAAACTAACAAGACAGTGATGGAAAATAAATAATGATGAGTATGTGGAACTTAAGACAAAGCCTTGTGGACATAGGAATGATGAGAGCTGAGCAAACCAGACCCGTGGAGCCTGTTTGAGGCCGCAGAGTCTTGTGAAAGTGACAAACATGGTTTGAGAGTGTAGGATCCATAAAGCCAGGAGGATGCTCCATGTAGATAGTTTCAGTTAGAGGGCCACGAAGAAAAGCATTTTTTACGTCAAGTTGGTAAACCGTCCAAGAGAAATGAAGGGCCAAACTGAGAACAAGCTGGATAGTGGGTACTTTAACGACCAGGCTAAAAGTTTCTGAGAAGTCAATACCCATAAGTTGGTGATAACCTTTAGCAACAAGACGAGCTTTGTGACGAATCACATTGTCGGAAGAGTCACGTTTGAGGTGAAAGATCCACTTGCACCCCAACAAGTTGTGAGAGGGAGATGGCGGAATGAGAGTCCATGTGCCTTGCTGTAGGAGGGCTTGGAACTGCTCAGACATGGCAACACGCCATGAAAGAGACTTAGAAGCTTCCGTAAAGGATATGGGTTCAACATCAGGATTAGAGGACTGAGCAGTTAGACAAAGACATTGTATGGGTTTAAAAATCCTGGACTTTGCTTGAGTTTGCATATGGTGACATGTAAGGAATACAGAGGAGGTAGGAGGTTGGGTGGAGGGAGCAAAAGAAGAGGAAGATTGACGACAGGATAGAGAAGGAAAACGAGATACATGAGAATGAGGAGTGGAGAACAGTGTGGGAGAAGGGGATGAGGAAGAGATGACGGAGATGAACGTAGAGAAGAGGAGAGAGAGGGAGAAAGCACTGGGGTAGGAGGATGAGTCGGAACTGCAAGGATGGTGACATAAAGGAGGCGAGGAGGGGGAGGGAGAAGAAAAAGGGAAGATGGATTCACAAAACCTGTCATGGCGACTGATTTAAAGGCAACCAGAGGAGGGCAAGGTATCTGTAGCCTTTGTGAGTGGAACTGTAGCTGAGAAATAAGCGTGGCGAGGAGCGACCTTCAAGTGTATGGGATGTATATGAACGAAGATGTGGGTGGCAGAGACCAAAAACTCTTAAGGAAGGTGTAATCAGTAGTGTGAAATAAAATGGAAAAAGGAGATTGAGAGTTGGTTGTAGAAGGAAGACGATTAATTAAAAAAATGGATGTGGTGACAACATCGGCCCAAAAATGGGGAGGAAGGTGAGCAGTTTAAAGAAGGGCAACGGTGGTTTCAATGATGTGCCAATGCATGCACTCAGCAGGTCCAGCAAACCATTTTGCTGGGGGGTGTAAGGACATGATAATTGATGTTGGATGCCCTGGGAGAAGAGGAAGGAAAGGTTTTACCGACAAATTCCCCACCTCCATCACTGCGAAAGTGCTTGGTAGGGAGGGAGAGAAGCTTCTCAGCAGAGTTTTTAAAGTGAGTAAATGCATGTAGAATATCCGATTTATGTTTAAGGTATGTAAAATGAGAAAAGTTGCCAATGAACACCACATAAAACCGAAAACCAG
Organism: Platanus orientalis; assembly: GCA_025762735.1. Classification (NCBI taxonomy): domain Eukaryota; kingdom Viridiplantae; phylum Streptophyta; class Magnoliopsida; order Proteales; family Platanaceae; genus Platanus; species Platanus orientalis. Next base: position 7,115 of record JAOXJP010270613.1, on the reverse strand, counting down.
CAGAGACAACTAGGGAAGGACCCCGAACATCTGAGTATATTAATTCCAAAGGTGCTTTCGTTACAGTGTTTGAAGAAGAAAAAGGAAAGGTGATGAGATTTCACCAAAGCACAACTATTACAATGTAAAGAAGGAACAACAGTTGTGGAGAGAAGTAACAAAGAGAGAATGGATGTGAAAACATTTGATGTTGGGTGTCCTAAGCGATTGTGCCAAGTTGAAGTGGCTAGAGGACAACTGAGCAATGCCGAAGAGGAAGATGGAGGCGTGGATCCGGTAATGTCTGGGATTGGATAGAGGCCACAAACACTACGGCTGTGATAGAGAGCCCAATTCGTTTGGTTGTCCTGTAAAACAAAACTAGTGGTAGTAAAAAGAATGAGCACTAATTGTCATTTGTAAATTTGTGTAGAGAGTAATTTAGAAGAAATTTGAGGAACGTGAAGAATTGGGGAGAGATTGAATATATGATTTTGTAGAAAGAACACTGCTACCGGTATTTTGAAAATGAAGGATTTGACCATCACCGACAGCAACATGAGAGGAACCGGAAGACAGATTATGAAGGGACAGAGACGAGAGGTCGGGCGTATGTGGTTGTTGGCTCCAGTGTCAAGATACCACTGAGAGGTGTTTGGTGAAGGTGCGATGGGGAAGAGTGCAGCCGAAGAATTAACCAGGAGATTTGGTGCAGTGGGAGCAGCACTGTAGGAAGGGTTGAGGTGATGGAAACAGTTGTTCGCTGTATGATTTGGCTTGCCACAGATTTGAGAATAAATGGAACCAGCCCCTGCCATGAGAAACCAAATGGAACCAATCCCTGCCACGGCCATGATCCCTGCCGCGGAAGAAAACAGAATGGCCACCTCGAGTAGGAGAAGAATCTGGACCAGTGATCTGAAGAGCAACTGACTGAATGTCTGAAGCGGAATCGCGATCTGATGCAAGGAACTGTTGTTCTTCCATTTGCTCTAGATTCTAGAGTTCATCAAGAATGATGAAAGTAGAGCAAGACGGAATGAATATTTTGAAGGTGAAGTCGAAGGGGAGGTCATTCAAAATGTAAAATAAAATGTCATCATCATCCAAGTGGGTGGAGACAGCGGCCAGAGCGTTGGTGAGAGTTTTCACTTGAAGACAAGAAGCCATGGAGAGAAAGACTTTGCAGATGTTTTGAAGACAACTGCAATGTTTGCATGATATTAATTTTTGAAGAGGTGAAGCGTCTCTCCAAAGCTATTCAAACATCATGCGAGTGTTCAAGGTGGGGAACATAAGGTAATACAATCTCCGAGATGGTAGCAATGAGGCATCTAAGAATCTGCTGATTTGAAAGTAACCAGGCTGTATTCTGAGGGTTTTCTTGAGTTTTGTCGGTGTCATTGGTGATGGTAGTTGGCGGAGTTGAATAGGAGCCATCGAGCAAATATAGAAGTTGATGGGCGGCACGAAGGGCTGCAAGGAACTGCGAATGCCACAATAGATAGTTGGAGCTATCGAGCTTCACAGTAAGGAGTCAAGATTCAAAATAAAGGTTTGAAGCCGTGAGGCTGACGTAGAAGGAGAAGAAGACGAAGTCACCATGAGAGGAAGAAAAAGAAAGGCATGGGCCACTGGCCATTCTGATACCATGTAAACTAAGAGATATGGCAGAAATTCATTATCTGAGCTCAACAAAAGACTGAGGCTCACCTCTATATTTATAAGACCAAAGGAACAATCTGGAAGAGACTGGAAAGGCTGAATACAGAGAATATTCGAAAGAGCTGGCTTAACTAATTTCAGAAAGAAACAAAAACGGTTTACAACAGAATGCCACTACTATTCTCACAATTGCTACCACTGACCTATCTAGAAGTGCTGGGCCGACAACCCAAAAAGACAGCATGTGGCAGAAAATATACCTCCAAAAGTACGGCATTTCTTGCGGAAAGCCTGCACCAGCTGACATTACTTAAATGGGAGACTTGAGAATATTGATGCTTCGTGCCCCGTCTGTCTCCATGAACCTGAAACTGTAGGCCACTGCCTCCAACGTATATGGCTGAGGTCAAAATTAAGAGTATGGAGTGGGAAAGTGGGATTCAGACTCATTCAAATTTTGGCTATCTGTTTGCTTTAACAGATCCTTCTCTTCCAAAGGAGGCAAGTTTTACTTTCTTCAATTGATCACCATCCTGTGTTGGCATATTTGGAAGCAAAAGGAATGACTGCTTTCCAGCAAGCTTCAGTCAACATTTTTAAGGTCTTATTTCTTTCTTCCAGGATGCTCAGCAATATAGTAGTGGCTCTCCTGTTGCCAATCATCTCAGCCAGGCACATCCCCTCAGGCACAGTGAATGGCCCCAGAAGAAGGAGGGCGAAAATATAAAGGTGGATACTGAATTGTTGCCTTGGGAGCCATTGCCTCTAATAGTTGTGGTTCAGTTTTTGGCTCGATTGCGTTGATTACCAGGGAGAGTTCCATCTTGGAGGCTGACATGAAGGCTATTTTGCAGATCCTCAAGTTGTTTCTAAGCTCTTGCTGCATTGCAAAAAAGGATCTAGTCCGAGTAAACTTCCAAGCAAGAATAAAAGAAAACTAAGCCTGAAATGAGTTTAGGCCAATGACAACACAGATTTTCTTTTATAAGGGTGGCCACAGTAAAGCACCACTTAATAAACGACAATCATGTCCGATGCACTCTAGAGAATTTTCTGGAACAGAATAATTTCAAGGCTGATTGAAATCAGTAAATATTCCCAATAAATAAATACCCAATCACAATATTTGTTTTTCTGTATGAACACAACATGGTGCAGACAGAGAGCTATTGAACCCTCCTTTGGATATCCAAATGAATGGCTTTTCAACAGAATTGGTGGAACCATGCACAACTTCCTACCATTTTTGAGGCAATTCTGCACAGTATTACAAGAGTCACAGGGAAAATACCCGTTAAGTTGATTAAAAATTTATCAAGAATAAGACTATTGAAGGTAAGGTAGGCGACTGTAATCTGTAAATTACCAGAACTATAGCTGATCTTCATCCGGCCGGGATCGTGTGAACCGCAGACGCCTCCTGGGTCTTGGAGGAACATCTTCACCGGCATCACTTGCCATGTTCCAATCATCTTCATCGTCTTGCAGACCCAATAGGTTCTCACCCCACAGATTACGGCGACTGGAAATTACTCCAGATGAACGACGATTCCTAGACCATGCCCTTGATACGCCCCTTGGCTCACCAGCTGGGGCAATCATCTGGAACAGAAAGAATGTAGTCCACCACGGCCCACTGCCTTCACTTGAGCTGTTTTCCCTATCAACTGACAGCCCATCTCCGTTCTCAATGACATAGTCCCCAAGCACAACAGCACCTGGCATTGCAGACCTGATGGCACTGACAATGTCACCATATTCCCGTCGGTGCTCAAGGTGTCTCCAAGCACGTTGCCTTGATGGGTCAACATCAGCAGGTCGTGTTGTTGGGTGAACTCCCCTGGCATGCCTGCGAAGCTCCCTATAGTTACCAGAAAATGAACAGGACTCCCGAGAGCAGCTCCTTTGTTTCATGTCGAGATACTGTCTGGCTTCCTTCACAATCTTCCATCCTCCTACAGTTCCTCGGCACAGGGGACATTTCAAATTCAAGCTTGGGTCTGATAAATTCTCCTCACCGAACTCTTCAAAACCGATCCTTTCCCTGAACGTCTCAGGCCCACCTGTTTCTACAATGCCTTCACCTTGTGTTTCTAGATGCCTATCAGGTTCATCATTATTTTCTCCCAGCGCTTCCAATGATCCAGCTGAGGCTCCATCATAACTTTCATCTAAACTGTACCGTTCATGAACTTCTGCCAAGCCATTTCTCATCCTAGAACCAAAGTTAGGTTCAGAAGCATGACCATGAACAGGACTTGTACCAAGTCTTAAACTTTCTGGGTTTTCATGAAAGGATGATGTGGGTTGCGATGGGTTGTTCCTAGGGTTAACTCTTAGTTTTTTAAACCGATCCAGGCAATTTGAGTGCCTGTAACTGGTGTCACAGATATAAGACCTGCAGCCCTTATCATGTGAGCTGCAGAGAAGGAGAACGGCATTATGTGGATGGTCCATGCAGACTGGGCAGGATGCCTCATCCCATTCCTTGTGCAGAGCACAGATCTCAGTGTCGGTGGATGTGCTCCCTTTCAAATCTGTCATCTTGGGTTCACTGTAGTAAGTTATTTGAAACATTAAACTAATCAGAATTCAGCTGTTTTCCCAGAAAAGCACAGCACAAATTGAGCAACTAGATTTAAAAAGTAACAATGGAGTAGATACACCATTTACGTCAAAATAGGTAGCTCTACCACATGAATTATTTGTCAAACAAATTTCCAATGAGATACCATGAGAATAAATCTTGCATTCTCAGCAAGAACAAGATTATGACCATCCACTTGGGCTCATGGGATGGGCAGATGGAAAGAAAAAGAAACTCCCAGTCAACTGGCTCCAGAAATGGATAACTAATATCATTGGATCTCCATCACCTATGCTTGTGAGAAGATACAGAAAGTCCCTCCAATGAAAAAGGACAAGGTTTCTCCTATAACCTATCACCTCTCCTGTGATGTGCTCTGTGAGAGTACGGTGATTTCTTCTTCTTCTTCTTTTTCTATTTTTTGGAAATACCGATCATTTGAAATGGTTAAGTAGGGAATTGAAAAAAATAAAGGGTGACAAAAGTTCTCTTAAATGTAGCTATAGGATCTTATCATTGGAGCAAAGATGATAAGATCAGCTGCAATGTTCAACTGCAGTTTGCAGCAATCTCATTTTCTATTCTAAAAATATAAACTATTATTAAGAAGAACCTGATGGAAAGGCTAATCCATGGAAGTATGTCTAGCTGACCAGTCTTATTCTCTAGTCTCCAATAAGCCTAGCCAGACTGATCCAATCTAACCAGTCCCTTTCTCTAGTCTCCAATAGTTGAAATGTCCGATGCATAGTTGTAGGGAAGCTCGTTTGGGAAGCTAATTCCAAACCACTTCCCCAAGTAGTGGGAAGCACGCTTCCCAAACATGGTAAGCACAATGAAGTGATTGGAGAAGCAAGTGGAAGCCTTTGGAGAAAGCGAGTAGAAACGTCTATAGAATCAATTAGGAAACAATCTAAGAAACAAAATTATATTTCATTTAATATAAATCCTATGTTGTTGGTATTGAATAAAATATTATCTATGAAATTTGGTAATGATTTTCTAGAAATAAATGATTTAATATTGATTTTGTTGTTTATATTATTTTATTACAACAACAGCAACAACAACCTTATCCCAACTATTTAGGGTTGGTTACACGAATCCCAACTATAAAATGCCTTGTATAAAAACCATCTTATTTGAATCTTTACAATTGGGTGGCCTTACTAATAACAAGTGGTTTGCATATTGATCTATATGTCATGATTCTTTGTTACTTATATAGCATAGGTTTTTTACTACTTAATTAAGCTTATTCACTTTATTGTATTGTAGTTGAAATTAGTGATCATAAATTATTGTTATTTACTTCCTACTAGTAATCAATTATTGTACACGAACTTATTAGTTGTAGACTTTTTCTTATGTACTACCTACTCGTAATCACTTATTCACCTATTATTTTCATTTTATTTAATAGTCATTTTATAACATTTTTTTTCTAATGGTTTTAAGTTACTTCCAAATTACACTTGCTTCTCAATCGCTTCCTACCCATTCTCCAAATATTTCTTAAATCGGTTTTGCTTCTCGCTTCCTGCTTCTTGCTTTCACATTGTTTCTTGCTCTAGTAACTATGGTCCAATGTCTATATCAACAAGATACTGATATCAAAATATAATGGCCCATCCTCATCATCAACCAAGCCTAGTCTTGACTGGTCTTCTGTTTAAGTGTAACTCAGTAGGTGAAGACAGGTTTAAAATTTTATTCAAGAGAGAAAATGGCAGATGTACAAGCAAAAGAATATACAAAAGGCCAAAATTATGGCTAATAACAAGTTCTAATAACAGTGAAACTTGAACAATTTCAAGTTTTTTTTTTTTTTTTTTTGATAAAAAAAAAAGTTATAACAGAAAGGAAAGGGAAATAAATGAGCAACATTTATATTAAAGAAGATTATTGAAAGCACACAATGATTCAAAAAGCATTTTTGTGCAATTTGATTTCGATGCAACAAAAAAGCTCTGATACCAAAATTGACGTAGCACACAAGCTCGGATACCAAAATTTATGCAACACAGCCCAAAGAATTACCAATCAAAGGACTAAAGCAAACAAGGCTAAATACATGAGGGTAAGATTTCAGCAAAAAGGACAAACACCAGTTGAAAACAAGGGATTAGAGGGCAAAACAGGGTTTCAGGTAAATTATATGGACTCAGGTAATGGATCAAAACAGAATCTGTAACAGGTGAAAACTGCAGAGTACCACAGGCTATGGACTAGGTTACTCAGGTTCAGATAGGATTCAGGCAGAGGGTGAATAATATGTTATACAAATTCTGTGCTGAGAACAAATTACTTGGGGTTATGGACTAATATTAAAGCAGAACAAAGGCTAACACAGGCTTGGAGACAGATTAGCTGATAGGACAGCAGGGTATAATTGTATAGGTAGGTGAAATAGAGTTCCAAAGCAGGGATCAGTGCAGTGTTGCCTGGGATCACTAAAAATTCCCACACTTAAAAGGGAAAGTGATTAGGATCTGGCCAATTGCAAGGGAATGTGAAAATTAGGGTTCTTTATGAAGGAAATCAAGGGAAAAGTTTGGTTTGATGGTAGCAGCAAGTGATAATAAAAGAAGGAGAAGAATAAGAAGATAGAATAAGATAAAGTAAAGTTCTTGGATGTGGATAATCACCTACCTCACAAGCCCTAGGACATCACCATCCATGGGTTCAAGTTTAGGCACCAAAAACTTGAAGAAGAGGAGTTCCACTCATGGAGAGCAAGAAACCAACCAATTTTTTTTTAATTCAATCTCCATCATGCCAATACAAAAATGTGTAGCCCTATATATAAGCTCACAAACTCATTGATGCGGGAGCATACTTTGTGCGAAAAAAGAAGATTGAAGACCATGGATAAGTCTTAGGA